>JAQQSK010009506.1:0-13063 GCA_028658325.1 Potorous gilbertii | reverse complement strand
ACTACCACTACTACCACTACCACTACCACTACTACTACTACCACTACTACTACTACTACTACCACTACCACTACTACTACCACTACTACTACTCCTACTCCTACTACCACTACTACTACTACTACCACTACCACTACTACCACTACCACTACTACTACTACTACCACTACTACCACTACTACTACCACTACTACTACTACTACTACCACTACTACTACCACTCCCACTCTTACTACAATTGCTACTACTACTGTTCCTACTCTTACGACAACTACTACTGCTGCTGAACACTTAAATAGAACTTCAAGGTTTGCAAAGTGTTTTTCAATATTATCTCATTGTATTATCCTAACAACCCTTGGAGGTAGGTTCTACTATTATCTAAATTTTACAAATGAGAAAACTGAGGCATGTCTCAGTGACTTGCCTGTGATTACATAGCTAGAAAGTGCTTGAGGCTGTATTTGAACTCAGATCTTCCTGACTCCAGGCTGTGCTCTATGGAGAGCACTATTTCTATTATTACTGGGGGGTGGGGGGGGTCATCATTCCTTCTTCTTAAATCTACCACTCTAAGACTCCCTCCCACACAGATCCATCAATACAATGCAATACAGATGAACTGATAATGGCTTTTTCCTATCTTAAGACTCAGCTCTAAATTCTCAGCATCCCTGCTGCCTCTGACTAAGATACTGAACAGAGCTGGCTCTAGGATAACCCTTAGGCAATTCAGGGTCTCTGAGTTTCAGGATTCTTATCTAAAAAATGAGCGACTTTGAATAGATGTTTTCTAAAGTCACAGTCTCTAAATCTATGATCATTTAACCTGCTGACTCTTGAATCTGAACCTAGTAATAATACAATGCTCGGGCTTTTAACATTTTCTGTATCAGGGTCTTTTGAAAATCTGGTGAAGCTTTTCCCAAAACAACTTTTAAATATATATAAACGTTTTACAAACACAGGATTATAAAAGAAACAAATCATATTGAAATGAAATTATCAATTTATTTCTAAATTTCACAGACTCTAAGCTGAGAAATCCTGTACTATACCAAGAAGAATACTGACCTAGAAGCCAATAGATCTGGCTTCAGATCCTGGCCCTATTACCGTCTTGTTATATAGACCTATGCAAATCACCAAATTCCTCTGGGCCTCTGAATACCCATCTGTAATAGGAGAGTGTTGGACTAACTGATCTCTGAAGTCCCTTACACACCTGAAATTCCAAAGACTCACGAGTACTTGGGCCCCTTTCTTCCTTCTAACAGTTTGATCTCCAGTTCCCCAAAGAAGCAACTTTTGACTTACAGATGCCAGTGGTTTGCTTCTATAAGCATCTGACAATCTATTCTCTCTGACATTTAGAATATGATACAGGAAAAAGAATGCAGATCATCAAATGAGGTACTCTTTATTGCTCAAAGTGCTCTTTCCTGAACTGCTTATGGCCATACGGCCCTAGTAAATGACCAGAAAACAGGTTCCTGGAAGTCAGCATTTGGATGACAGATGTTTATAGAGCAACTGCTGATTCATATGTAAGCAATTAGAAGGACAGAAATTCAAAAGCTGTGCTAGGATATTAGGGTAAATTAGCTGTGTCTTTGGTGCTCATTATCATTTTTTTTTATATTTGGAGGAAGAACTGTAATTAAGACAAGGCCAATAAGGACAACTCATGAATGTTTCATGACCTTTAGGTTACTATCCTGTCTTCTTCAATTATTCCATCTCTTACTTAAAGTCTTCCTATCTATCTCAAGCCCTTGGAGACTTCAATATTTATGTTGATGTCATTTCCAATACCTGGGCTACCATGCTATCTCACCTCCCCTTACTTTCCTCTCTACTGTGTCTCAATCTCCCCTATGGGGAGTGACTACTTCTAACATCATGAGCTTGGACACTTCCTGCTCTGATAAGAATTCCCTACCCCTTTATCTTGCCCATCATTTCATTCTTCTTGAACCCTCACTTCTGTGATTTTTGATTCCTCTATCCCTCTTGGTTCTTCAAGTCCATCAGTCAGTGCTGCTCTGCTTTTGCTACTGGCTTTTCACAGCGTTTACACTAGTTAGTCATTTCAACAAAGCATTCTCCTCCAGCTTTGAACCAATGACACCCTTGACCTTCTTCTTATTCTCGTGTCGCTAATCCCTAGGGGCAGCTCATCCCCATCATAAAGCTTCTTTGTTCCTAGTTCTGAGCCACAGGATGTTCCTGGAAGGAGTCACACAAAACAAAAGAAAAGGACTGACTGGGTTTACTACAAGTTTATTTGTATCTAACCTCAAGTTAACCCTCCTCCCTGTAGAGTAATCCTCTTTACCTGTGAATAACTTCTGATCACACCAAATTACTGACTGCAAATCTAAGGACTATGGGGTAGAAACTCAAAACTGATTTAAGATGCATTCCTCCAACTATTAGCGATTTTGAACATTTTTTTTCTCTTCACCCATCTTGTTATATTTTCTTATAAAAATGGCTATTAATCAGGTAATCTTTATTTGTGAAAGGGGGTGAAACTCAGCTAAGAAGACTCAACCGAATCTATGGGACATTCTTTGGGCCTGGCTACAAGGTCCTCAGGAAAATAAAAAACAGTCGCATTAGCACTTGACAGACTTTTCTTTCTAAAATCCAACAACCAGAACCACGTGCAACAAGTTCATGGAAGACAGGAGGTGAAAACAATGGAGCAGCAGAGTTGAACTACAGTTTACTATTCCCCTTTCTTATTCAATGAGCTACACCTTGCACAGGGGGTGAGTCAGTTTTATCAGAGTATTCTACAACTAAAAATGGTGAAGGAATGGCTGAAATACATGTTCCATGGTACTGGAAACAATGCTTCTGGGGTCAGAGGATTCAAACCCACTTTGGATGTTAATCACTTATGTCATTTAATCTCTCTGGGTCTCAGTCTCCTCACCTATAAAATGAAAGGATTGGACCAGACAGGCTATGAGTTCCTTCAGCTTTAGGTCTATGATCCTATGATCCTGCCCTACTGGACAGGGGTACAATTTGTGATGTCCGTCTCTGACAGAGAGTCACTATGCTTGCTGCTAACAGCCTAATGCTGATCCCTGCTGTCAAGCCTCAGCTGTGCTTCTTTATCCCCTTGTTGTTAACACATCCTTTATTTTCATATAATATGAGACAGTCTTCCTCCCTTTACACATGATGCTCTCTCTCTTCCTATGTCCTCTATGAACTTGCTTCAGCACTCAGTCCCTCTCATTAAGTTTCAATCTCTCTCTCGATTATTTTCTTCCTGTGTGCTTATAAACATGCTTAGGTCTGCCTTATCCATAGATAGATACAGATACATAGACAGACAGACATAGAAAGACAGACAGATTAGACAGATAGATGATAGATAACAATCTTCCCTTGACTTTCCTACTACTTTAAATATTGTCCTATGCTTTTCCTGTATCCTTCACTGATATAAACTGCATACTGAATCCTCAATTGACTGAAATCTAGCTTCTTTACATACCACTCCCTTGAAATAGCTCTCAAGTTTATCACAAGATAAACTGGTAGCAAAGAATGCCAGTGGCTGGAGGCACCTGAGAGTTATTGTAGGCACAAACACACACACATATGCACACACACACAAACACACACACACATACATACCCCATGGCATAGATAATGAAACTGAGGCTTTCAGAGATACAGTGAGTCAGTCACAATCACATGGCCATAAAATGGCAGATTCAAGACTTGAACTCAGCTCTGAGGACCGTTTCACTCTCCCACTTCCTACACTACAGATTTAAGTTGTTGGACTCCCTCTCTCTGTGTCAAGTTGTTAACACTGTCCAGAAATAGTCAAAAGCTCTTTAATGCAAAGGGAATTTTAGTATTTAAAAATAACTTATTTGATCTTTTTATTGTGTGAATTTCCGCTCTATCAAATGGTCCAAGTGAGGCATATGTTTATAAGTCAAGGAACTGCAGACCCAGCTAGATGGATAATGGAAGAAAGCCAATTGGAGCTTGTGTAAATGAAATAGAGCTGATTTCATGCTTTGGTGAGTCCTTGACTTTCTGCTGCCATGTCTTACTCCAGATGCTTTCCTTTAATTTTTTAAAAATCACCATTTACAAGTTGGTCATTCAACAAGCATTTATATTAAGCATGAGATATGTGCAAGGCACTGTGGTGAAGTGCTGAAGTTATGAGAAAAGGCAGACATAGAAGCCATGTTCTCAAAGGTCTCATAGTTTAACGGGGTGAGATAGCATTCCAAGACCTATGTACATACAATATCTACACAGGTTAGATAGGAGGTGATCTCAAAGGGAAGGCACTAGGGCTGGGAGTGGATGGGGAGAGGATAAGAAATGTCTCCTTCACTGGTGGGGATTTTAGTAGAGTCCTGAAGGAAGCCAAGAAACATAGGAGGTAGAGGGGAAGAGGGAGAGCTTATGAGATATGCAGGACAGTCCCTTTTGCAGAGTTGGGAGATGGAGCATCACATGGGAGGAACAAGTAGACCAGTGGATCTAGATCACATAGGACATGGAAGAGAGTAAGCTATAAGGAGCCTGGCAAGGTAAGAAGGGATCAGATTGTGAAGAGCTTTAAATGCCAAAGAGAGGATTTTACATTTTATCCATAAGATAAGTGTGACTGGTGGAGTCCAAAGCTGCAAAGAGGCTAAGAAGAATTGGGATTGAGAAAAGATCATTAGGATTTGTAATTAGGAGGTTGTTGGTAAATTTACAAAGAATAATTTCAGTCACATGATGAGGTTGGAGGCTGTATCGAAGAGAACAAAGTGAGAAGAGAGGGTTATGACTTTCAAGAAGTGTAACTTAGGAGGACAAGAGGCAGAGGATGGTAGGTAACAGAAACGGTTGGTTGGATCCAGTAAGGGCTTGTTTTTTAAGGATAAAAGGATATAGGTATATTTGAAGGCAATATGGAAGAAGACAGTGACTACAGAAAGATTGAAAGAGAGGGATAGCGAAGGAGGGTGGGAGGGAGAGAGAGATGGGGGAGGAGAAAGGGAAGGAGGGGAGAGAGAGGGAGAGACAGACAGAGACAGAAAGAGAGAGACACAGAGACAGAGAAAGGCAGGCAGAGATAGGATAACAGATGTCAGGAGATCAGGTGGACGATACAAGGGGTGATATGGTCAAGATAGGAGGTTTACTTTCATGTGAAGAAAGTAATGAAGGAGAAGATGGTGAAGGAAATGTTTGAGACAAGGAGGGAAAAAAAGAGAAGAAATTCTTACTGAATGGCCTCATTTATTTTCAGTGCCATGTGAGGCAAGGTCTTCAGCTGAGAGGGTGGGCAGAAGGAATGCCTTGGGGAGCTTGAGGAGTGATGAAAAGATTATAAACAGCAGTTGTGGTGAATGGATAGTAGCAAAGCAATTGAAGGAAATGTAAAAGGCTTGCTTTTTGTATGTAGTAAGAGTATAATTTGCACTATAGAGAAGTTATACAATTTGCCCTACTCACGTAGGGTGTAAGAAGGAAGAGCCATGATTTGAACCAAGGTCTTCTGACACACACAGCAATCTGTATTATTTTCCCCATTTCATAGCTGAGGAAACTGAAGCTGACAGTACTTTGAGATGGCTCTGGAAATAACAGGCAAATGATTGCTAGAGGTAACGAACACCATGGCAAGCCAAAGTTCAATGATTCCATTATATTTTCCTTTATTGGATGAAATAATTTCTTTTAAAAATTTTTATCTGATTATTTTATCACTAGATTTTGCTTGGTTCAGAAGGATCTTTGCTCCTTTTAAGATTTACATCCAGCTATAGCCTCATGACACACAGTCCACCTAAAAATGCTTTATAAGTTGAGTTTAAATTAAAAAAATCACAATTAAAGGATGCGCTGAAGTGTAATGCTATGGACATTATGGGAAGAATTAAAAATCTGGGCTTTAAATCCAACTCTGACACTAACTAGCTACATAATATTGGGCAAATGTAGTATGTCAGCCTCTCTTAAGTTCAGTGTCCTCAACTATAAAATAAGAAATTATCTCTAGAAGAGCTCTAAGATACCTTTCCATTCTAAAATACTATGATGATGGGTTGTGTCCTTGGACAAGGACTTATCCTCACTAGGTCTCAATTTCCTAATTTGAAAAAAAAAATAATCATAGTAAGAACTGTGTTCCATAATGTATAGAATACTGGCCTTGAAGTCATGGAACATCAAAGTTCAAATCTTGCCTCTGACAATTACTAGCTGTGACCATGGACAAGTGAATTATCCTTTCTTAATCTCAAGAAACTCAAAGAGTTAATAAGCCATGTTATGTACTGAGACAGGGAAGGATGGGGAGTTAACCATACTAGGAGCTTCTACTGACTAAATTACAGATTTTTCCATGTAATGTCAATTACCTGCCTTGTTTGCCTCGTGGAGTTGTGAAGATAAAATGAGATAATGAATGTGCAAATGATTTGAAAAGATGAAAATATTATACAAGTATAAAATTCCATGATTAACCTTGGTTTTATATCAAATCTCACTTCACTGACAAAGTAAAGAGAGGATTTTTTAAAATACACAATCTTAAATGTCATGGAAACTCTCTGAGTTGAGTTTGGGTTCCCCAAATACTTATCATTTAGATGCTAAGCTCCTTGAAGGGGAAGCCACATATCCCCTTTTCTGTTATACACTCTCCAAAGACTGGAATCTAGACCCACACTAAGGAAATGGTAAGGGCTTACAAAATGCTTTGACAATGAAAATGCTAACAGTTCAGACTATTGAGCTCTTCAGTATCACTAATGAAAGTTATGAAGAGGTTCAAAGGCTTGTAAGATTTGGAACTGGAAGGAACATTAGCTATAACCCCTTCATTTTCTAGACTAGGAAACTAAGTCATGGAGAAGTCACTTAACTAAGGTCACATAGATAAGAAATGGCAGAACTGGAATTTGAACCAGTCTCTAACTCCAAATCCAGACATAGTTCCACTGAACCACAAAGGGAATAAAATAGCATTTAGGGAAAGATGCCTGGGAGGAAAAAAAATTGAAAATATTCTCAAAGACCTAAGAACTGTGTGAGGGTCTATTGCCACTATCTATGATGGACTGATTTTGAGAGCTACTGGACCATAAGGACAAAATGAAATTTCAACCCAAGAAATGATGATAAATTTAAACATCTTGAACCAAAATGTTTTAACTCAATTTAATTACTTTTCTGATTGCACAAAGTTGGAGATGAAGGAAACATACCCAATACCTTACATATGCCATTAATACAGACATTTCTGCTGTTGCCTCCTTCGAAACAAGGTGTACCATCAATAACAGCATCTAGCATTTTCTCAGAAAACTGTCCATCAATGGGTCGGCAGTAGAGTTCACAGGGATATTCTGCAGAGGGGCAAGAAAAGAGAGTTTCAAGTTAGCATTTTTATTAATATTAATGATTTCTTCAAAACTCTTTAAAATTTATTACATCTGATCATCCTTTAATTTTGAAAGTCCTGAAAAGCACAAGAATCTTACTCCTAGGACATCTGGGTGGTATAATGAAAAAAGTGCCTGATTTGGAGAGAGGAAGACCTGAATTCAAATACTGCCTCAGATACTTACTAGCTATGTGACCCTGGACAAGTCACTTAAGCTCTTACAGCCTCAGTTTCCTCACCTAAATAGGATAAAAACAGCATCTACCTCACAGGGCTGTAGTAAGGATCAAATGATATAATATTCATAAAGCACTATCTAAATGTAATCTGAGTTATTTTTATTATATATATATATGGAAATAGTAGCATGGTATTCAACACATCTTTAGGCATATAACAGGCACTAAACAAATATTCTTCAAAACATTTGAAATATGTGTACATATGCTGTGTGTGCATGCATATATATAGTATGTGTGTGTCTATAATATGTGTAAATATGATTTACATAGGAATGCAGTTTTATAAGTCAGTATGTGATCTGCAGGGACCCATAGGTACAGTTTAGTGTCCCCTCCCTATTTCTATTTGAGTTTGACAGCATTGACCTAGAGGTGCAAGGAAGTTAAATGACTTGTCCAGGATCACACAATTAATATGTATCAGAGATGGCACTTAAATCTAGGTCTTGCTGGCTCTAAGGTTACTCTCTATTTACTATTCCATACTACTTTTTTGACTTTTATATAGTATTTTAAATTTGCAGGATGTGTGTGCATGTGTGTGTATGTGGCATGCAATAAAAACTGATTGTTATAAGGTTGGAGGAGATTATGTCTGTGTGCATGTACACACATATGTATGTGAGCATGTATGCACATACACACTCACAAGACAGGCATTGTGTGGCAAGAGGATAAACACAAATATGATAAAAAAAATCATCCTCCAAGTGTTTACACTGTCCATGTTAGTGGGGGTGGAGAGATCATTAACAACTTGGGGAATTGGGAAAGGCACCTGAGGTATTATAGGGATTGTTATCTCCATTTAATTGATGAGAAAACTGAGGCTTAAGGGTTAAGTGTCCAACACAGAAGTGGAAATTGAACTCAGGCGTGGAGGATCCCAAGTCCAGATTTCTATTCAATCTCAATTTGGCTTTTCAATAACAGGAATGTAAACTGAGCATAAAATATAAGTGGGAACTTGATGAAGATACTATGCTCCTAGGCAAATATTACCTGTGCCTTCTGTTAATTGTAAAGTGAACAGATCTCTAGGAGAGGCCAGATCCCTTGTAGCCTCTCTCTTGCAATTCAGGGGCTATGTTGATAGAATTAGAGACTACGAGAGCAAGTGGGTGCCATGGAACTTTGCAAACAGGCAATGATGAGGCAGCTAGGTGGCCCAGTGGATAGAGCTCTAGACCTGCAGTCAGCAAGACATGAGTTCACATCCAGCCTCAGACACTTACTAGCTGTGTAACCATGGGCAAGTCACTTAACATCTACTTGCCGTAGTTTCCTCAGCTGTAAAATGGGGATGATAACACCTATCTTGAAGGGTTTCTGTGAATATCCAATGAGATATTTGTTAAAAAACAGTTAGTATCACATTACTTTGTTCTGGTAGGTGCATGAAACTAATCACTTAAGATCCCAGAATCAAAGAGTTAGAAGAACTTCAGAGAAGAAGAAGAAACTTCAGAGATCATTTCATATCTGAACAAGAATCCATTCTACAGCTGTCCTGTTGCCCCCAGCACCCCTACTCAATCAGTGGCTAATCAACCTTATATTTTCTTTACTTACTGCCTGACTGTTAGTAAGGGGAAGAAAGATGGATGTACTTGTCCCTGGAACTTGGATTCACTTTCATTTTTATATCACTAAATCTAAAGAGAAGATCCACTCTTGCTTACTCTTGATTTTGAAATGACTTTGCTTATCTCTTCTGAATACATTTGTTGGGCACAGTTGGATAACTAGTTCTTCAAGGACCAGATCATTTTGAGGGTACAGATGGTGCTATCCCCCATGTCCATGTGTGTTTTCAAGCTAAAATAGGTGTAAAGCAACTCTTAGGGAGTAAAATACTGACTTGTTTGACTAACAGTAGCATTGTGTAGATGTAACTATGGACTACTTGTTGTATGACAGTTTATCACTTGCTTATTTAGGAAAATAAATAGAGACCACTAAAATGGCTCAGAGGACAGAAGACTGGATCTGGAGACTGGAAGAACTGAGTTCAAATCTGATCTCAAACATGTGCTTGCTCTGTGAACCTAAGCAACTTACTTAACCTCTGATTGTCTGACAAAATGGATCCACTGGATCCACTGGAGAAGGAAAAGGGACACCACTCCAATATCCTTGCCAAGAAAGCTTCACAGGCATTATGTCCATGGGGTTATGAAGAGACAAACACAATTGAACCACAATTATTTAGGGAAAGAGTCTTGGTTTCATAAGCTTACCATTTCTTGGAGGGAGGGGAGGCCACAGTCAGGATAACACAAAACTTAGCAACTTCAATAATGAAGTATTAAAGGGTTTTGAATATGGTATTTCTGAAGGCAAAGGTGCTAGGAATACAAGCGAGAATTACCTACCCAACAAAACTTAGTATAATCCTTCAGGGGAAATAATGGACATTGAATGAAATAAGGGAATTTCAAGCATTCTTGATGAAAAGACCAAAGGTGAATCGAAACTTTGATTTTCAAATAAAAGACTCAAGAGAAGCATATAAAAGGTAAAAAGGAAAGGAAAATAATAAGGGACTTAATGAAGTTAATCTGCTTACATTCCAACATGTGAAGATGATACTTATAGCTCACAAGAATTTTCTCATTATTTAGGGAGAAAAGGAGCATACATGGACAGAGACATGGGTATGAGTTGAATATGATGAGATGATATCTAAAAAAATAAATTTTAGGGGTGAGAAAGAGGAATGTACTAGGAGGAAAAAAGGGCAGGTATAAGGGGGTAAATTATTTCATGTAAAGAAGGCATGAAAGAGCTTTTACAGGGGAGGGGAAGATGGGGAAGGTAAGTGGGAGCAATTCCACTCTCATTGGGATTGGCTCAAAAAGAGAGTAACATGCAGGAAAGTAGAAGAAGAAGGAAATAAGAAAAAGGGGAATTGATAGAAGGCAAATTTGGTGAGGCAGTAGTCAGAAGTAAAATGGTTTTTGAGGATGGACAGGGTGAAAGGAGATAGAGGGAATAGGATAAGTGAGGGAAATTGGGGGAGGGAAATACCACTAGTAATCAGAACTGTGAAAAAATATATAGTAGGTCTTTCTGATAAAGGTCTCATTTCTCAAATACATAGAGAACAGGGTCACATTTATAAAAAAAAAAATAAGAACCATTCTTCAATTTATAAAGAGTCAAAAATTATGAAGAGGTAGTTTTCAAAGTAATCAAAGCTACAGATAGCCATACAAAAAATATTCTAAATCACTATTGAGAAATGAAAATTAAAATAACTCTGAGATATTACCCTATATCTATCTGATTAACATAACAAAAAGGGAAATGACAAATGTTGGAAGAGATATAGGAAACTTGAGACACTAATGTCATACCACTATTAGATATGTATCCCAAAGAGATAAAAAAAGATACTGGAAAACGACCTATATATACAAACGTATTTATAGCAGCTCTTTTCATGGTGGCAAAGAATTGGAAATAAAGGAGGATGCTCATTAGTTGAGGAATGACTAAACAGGTTGTAGATTGATGGAATGCTATTATGTTGTAAGAAACGATGAGCAGAATGGTTTCAGAAAAATTTGGAAAGACTTAATTGATGCAAAGTGAAGTGAGTGGAATCAGAAGAACACTGTGCAAAGAATAGCAATATTGTATGATGATCAACTGAGAATGACTTAGATATTCTCAAAAATACAATGCTCCATGACATTACTGAAGGACTTAGGATGAAAAATGCTATCTATCTCCAGAGAAGTAACTGATGGAGTCTGAATGCAGATAAAAGCATACTTGCTTTTAGTTTCTTCATTTTTTCTTGGTTTGTTTTGACTTTTTTATTCACAGCATGGCTAATAGAGAAATATATTTTATATGATTATATATCTATGACCACCATCAAACTGCTTGCCATCTTCAATGAGAGCAATGGGAGAGAAGGAAAGAGAAAATTTAAAACTCAAAATGTTTATAAAAAACTAATTGTTTTTACATGTAATTGGGGAAAACAAAATATTTAGAAAAATAAAATCTATCAAATTGAAGGGATGCTCATCAATTGAGTAATAACTGAACAAGTTGTTGTATATAATTATGATGGAGTAACATTGTGGTATAAGAAATGATGAGCAGGATGGTTCCAGAAAAGCCTGGGAAGAATTATATGAACTGATGCAAAGTGAAGTGAACAGAACCAGGAGAACATTATATACTATAACAGCAACACAGTAACAATGATCAACTGTGAAAGACTTAGCTACTCTGATCAATACAGGGATCCAAGACAGTTCTGAATGATACAAAATAAAAAATGCTATCTATACTCCCCAAAAGTAGTCTATTCTTGCTCTTCTCTTGCTGCTAAGTTTATCCAGCTGCCTATTGTAACATGCAACAGTGGCTTTTCTTAAATACTTATTATGTTTGTAAACTGATGAACTTTGAATAAAAATTGAAGAACAATTAATTTACTCACTTTATTTCTCTTGTTTTTTGTGACATGGCTAATATGGAAGTATATTTTGCATGATTTCACATGTATAGTTGATATCATATCACTTGCTTCATCAGTGAGTCAAAGGCAAGGAGAGAATTTGGAACTCAATTGTTTAAAAAAAAGTTAAAATAAATAAACAATATATATTTTTTAAAAAATTTAAAAAGATAGCAAGAAGAAAAGGATAAAATATTTTAAGGAGAAACATCCGAGAAAAACCAAGATGTAGGATTATGTCCAAAAGCCCTTCCTTCTTTTTCAACTTTTGGGGGCATTATAGGTTCACTGTATTAACTGGAATGAAAAGGAAATTTCCAATGTCACCTAGAAAGAAATCCTGATCTCCCAGTGATAAAAGGCACTAACGCTAGTGATAAAAGGCATAGAACTCAGAAAAATAATTTCCTGAAACAGTATACACTGCATGGTTGCCAAGGAGAAGGAAAGAGGAAAAAAAGGACAGAGTGTTGCTGGGCTTACACAGAGCAAAGGCGTACAGCTATGAGCCCTTGAAGATCTTTCTCTGATTTCTGCGCCATGGAAAAAGGAGTTTGTCCAACAAAACTCTCCAGGAGTAATCTATCCTCTCTCTTCTCTTCCTGCTAAGTTTATCCAGTTGCCTATTGTAACATGCAACGGTAGCTTTTCTTAAATACTTATTGTGCTTGAGGCACTGATGTTAGAGATGAATAAACCTCCAGTGTGGGGGAGTAGGAAATGATATCACAGAATGAGGGAAGAGCCACTAGTCCACTTGGGTTGCAACTTTTGTGCCTGAAAAAGAATGTTTCTCACAAGATTGGAAAGATAAGGTTAAGCCTAATTATGGATAGTCTGGAATAACAGATGAAAAGATTTGTTTTTTTTTTCTTATAAGCAAGGAGAAGTCATTAAAGTTTTTTT
>JAQQSK010009505.1:0-13063 GCA_028658325.1 Potorous gilbertii | reverse complement strand
ATGTGCAGTCTATATTTGTCTGGCAGTCTTTTACTTTCAGTAGAACAAGTATTTATTTTTTTCTAATCACTCAATTGTTCTTGGTTGTGCCTCCATTCATGATTTTCTGTAGAAGTGTATATCATGTTTGAGAATAAATTTAACTAGTTGCTTTTTTATCAGGCCTATGGGTGGTGGTGGTCTTGTTGTCACTGCTTTAAAAGGAATGTAAATTCTATATTCCTCCAATGATATATTTTAATCATAACCTCTATTTGAAGGAAAGTAACTGGATTCATATAACAAACCTGCCCCTATGAAACCTGACTCACATCATCTCATCTCTCAGGGCCTAATTTTTGACCCTGGTAAAATGACATATTCTGAATTCACAGAAGGGAGTGTAGTAAAGTGAAAATAATTTTTGATTTGCAATTAGAGATACTGTGATCAAATCTTGGTTCTGTCATTTATATATTTGTTATTGTTGTTGTTCAGTTGTTTTAAGTTCTGTTCAACCCTCTGTAACTCCATCTAGACATTTTGTGTCAGAGATACAAGAGTGGTTGGTTATTTTCTTCTATAGTTCATTTTACAGATGAGAAAACTGAATCAAAGAGAATTAAGTAAGTTAAGTAACTTACCCAGGCTCATCGAGAAAGTGAATGTTAGAGGCCAGAATTGAACTCCAGTCTTACTGACTCCAGGCCTCGCATACTATCTACTACATCACCTAGCTGCCTGTATTAATTTCTGACAATGAGTAAATTATTTCCCTTTTCTGAGTCTTGATTTCTTCACCTGTAAAATGAAGGGATTAGTGTAGTTGACTTCTAAGGTACCTTTCAGTTCTCAGTTTAGGATTATGGGAGTCTATACCCAATGATATTGTGTATTGAAATGCTAATTTAGAAATACAGAATTTAAATTGTATAGTATTTAGAGAAAAGAGGCATCATTTTGTCCCAGAGTCATAGAATTCTTGATATTTAGAATGGAGGGGAAATTCACTACCGTGCAGTGAAACATATCACATCAATGGATGAGGAAAAAGCCCCTGTAGACATAAGATGTAGATACTTAATGATTCTTATAATTTTAACTCAGTATTCATTATCTGGAGACACTACCTAAGGTAAGTCCTGAGTGAGAGGTAAGACTTGAGCAGGCTTGAACCATGACTAGAAATCAAATCAGAAGTATGTATGATTGATAGAAAATTTTTAATGCTTATTTATTTTTTAGTTTTCAGCATTCATTTCCACACAATTTTGAGTTCCAAATTTTCTCCCGATCTCTCATTTCCCCACACTACACAACTCCTTGCATTCTGATTACGCCACTCATCAATATTTCCTCCCTTCTTTCATGCTCCTCCCTTACCTTATCCCATTCTTCTTTCTTTTCTTGTAGGGCAGGATAGGTTTCTATACCCCATTACTTGTATTTCTTATTTCCCAGTTGCATGCAAAAGCAATTCTCAACATACATTCAAAATATTTTGAATTCCAACTTCTCTCCCTTCCTTCCTCCCCATTCATCTCCACTGAGAAGGCAGACAATTTAATATAGCCTGTAAATTTGTAGTTTTGAAGAATTCTTCCATAATAGTCATGTTGTGTAAGACTAACCATATTTTCCTCCATTCTTGGTTTCAGACCTACTTCCTTTGACTTCTGGAATATCCTATTCCATGCACTTTGATCCCTTAATGTGGAAGCTGCTAGATCTTGTGTTATCCTGATTGTATTTCCACAATACTGGAATTGTTTCTTTCTAGCTGCTTGCAATATTTTCTCCTTGACCTGGGAACTCTGGAATTTGGCCACAATGTTCCTAGGAGGTTCTCTTTTTGGAACGTTTTCAGGCAGTGATCAGTGAATTCCTAGAATACTTATTTTGCCCTCTGGTTCTAGAATATCAGGGCAGTTTTCCATGATAATTACATGAAGGTTGATGTGTGGGCTCTTTTTTTGATCTTGACTTTCAGGTAGTCCCACAATTTTCAAATTATCTCTCCTGGATCTATTTTCCATGTGAGTTGTTTTTGCAATGAGATATTTCACATTATCTTCCATTTTGTCATTCTTTTGGGGTTTTTTTGTGATTTCTTGGTTTCTCAGAAAGTCATTAGCCTCCATCTGTTCCATTCTAATTTTTAAAGATCTATTTTCTTCATTGAGCTTTTAACTCTCCTTTTCAATTTGGCTAATTCTCCTTTTGAAAGCATTCTTCTCCTCATTGGCCTTTTGAACCTCTTTTGCAAATTGAGTTAGCCTATTTTTCAAGGTTTTATTTTCTTCAGCATTTTTTTGAGTCTCCTTTGTAAAGGTATTGACCTGCTTTTGATGCTTTCCTTGCATCTCTCTCATTTCTCTTCCCAGTTTTTCCTCCCCCTGTCTTACTTGATTTTCAAAACTCTTTTTGAGCTCTGCCATGGCCTGGGGGCATTGAATATCTATTTCAGATGTTTGGGATACAGAGGTCTTGACTTCTATGTCTTTATCTGATGGTAAGCATTGTTGTTCCTCATCAGAGAGGAAAGGAGGAAGCATCTGGTCACCCATAAAATAACTTTTTATGGTCTTAATTTTTTTCCCTTTTCTGGGCATGTTCCCAGCCAGTTACTTGACTTCTGAGATTCCTCTTCACCCCCACCCAGATCCACCCATCTAGTGCTTCGCGTCTGAGATTGAAATGCTGCTTCCCAGCCTCAGGGCTTTTAATGGCAGGCATGGCTGCTATTCAATGTGAGCTTAAGTTCTGTTGCTCAGGTGGGGGCAGGACTGCCTCCCAGGCTCAGTTGCCTCAGGGGGTTTATGCAGAGATCTTCAGTAATGGATCTGAGGTTCTTCCTGGTCTGGGAAACCCTGGCCTCTTCTGCCTCTGCTGCTGCCTCCTGAGGGGGCCTGAGTTATGGAGACACCCTGCTCCCCTCTCAGCCAGCCCAGAAGTCTCTCTCACTGACTTGTGCACCTTTGCGTTGAGGGAACTTCACGGCCGCTTGAGATTCTGTCCCTGAATCCTGCTCGGATCTGCTCCACTCAGGTTGCACGACCAAGGTAGGGCTGGGCTTCATTCTGGTCCCGTGTGCGACAGACTTTGTTGAGGCTTTTTCAGGCCTTTCTGGAACAGAAATGTCCTTCAGTCCTTTGTTCTGTGCCTTCCACCCCTCCAGAAATTGTTGAGTTCTTTTTTTTAATTATATAAATGTATTTATTTATTTAGCTTTTCACATTCATTTTCACAAAATGTTGGGTTCCAAATTTTATCCCCATTTGTCCCCTCCCCCTCCCCTAAACACTGAACATTCCAATTACCCATATAACCAATCTCCCTCTCTTCTTTCATCCCTCCCTTCCCTTACCTCATCTTCTCTTTTGTCCTGTAGGGCCAGATAACATTCTATTCCCCACTCCTTGTATTTCTTATTTCCTAGTAGCAGGAAAAATACTCAACAGTTGTTCCTTAAACTATGAGTTCCACCTTCTCCCTATTCCTCCCTCCCCACCCATTCCCTTTGGGAAGGCAGGCTATTCAAAATAGTCCATATCTGTGTAGTTTTGCAAATCACTTCCATAATACTCGTGTTGTGTAAGACTTGACTATATTTCCCTCCATCCTATCCTGCCCCCCATTGCTTCTATTCTCTCTTTTGATGCTGTCCCTCCCCGAGTGTTGATTTTATATTGCTCCCTCCTCCCATTGCCCTCCTTTCCATCATCCCCCCCCACTGCTTATCCCCATCACCCCCACTTTCCTGTATTGTAAGATAGGTATCCATACCAAAATGAGTGTGCATTTTATTCCTTCCTTGGTCAAATGTGATGAGTGTAAACTTCATGTTTTTGTCTCACCTCCCCTCTTTTCCACTCAACTAAAAAGTTTCCTGCCTGCCTCTTCTGTGAGAGATAATTGACCCGATTCCATTTCTCCCTCTCTCCTCCAAATACATTTCTCTCTCACTGCTTAACTTCATTTTTTAAAAAGATATGATCCCTTCCTACTCATTTCAGTCTGTGCTCTCTCTCTCTGTATGTGAGTGCATGTGTGCATTTGTGTGTGTCTGTGTGTGTGTGTGTGTGTGATCCTACCAACTACCCATATATTGAAAAGTTTCAAGAGTTACAAATACTGTCTTTCCATGTAGGAATGTAAACAGTTCAACTTTGGTAATTCCCTTATGACTTCTCTTTGCTGTTTACTTTTTCATACTTCTCTTCATTCTTGTGTTTGAAAGTCAAATTTTCTTTTCAGCTCTGGTCTTTTCATCAAGAATGCTTCAAAGTCCTTTATTTCATTGAAAAACCATATTTTCCCCTGAAGTAGTATACTCAGTTTTGCTAGGTAGGTGATTCCTGGATTTAGTCCTAGTTCCTTTGACTTCTGGAATATCTTGTTCCACGCCCTTCGATCCCTTAATGTAGAAGCTGCTAGATCTTCGGTTATGCTGATGATATTTCCACAAAACTGGAATTGTTTCTTTCTAGCTGCTTGCAATATTTTCTCCTTGACCTGGGAACTCTGGAATTTGGCCACAATGTTCCTATGAGGTTCTCTTTTTGGATCTCTTTCAGTTGGTGATCAGTGGATTCCTTGTATACTTATTTTGCTCTCTGGTTCTTGAATATCAGTGCAGTTTTCCTTGATAATTTCATGAAGGATGATGTCTAGGCTCTTTTTTTGATCATGGTTTTCAGATAGTCCCATAATTTTTAAATTGCCTCTCCTGGATCTATTTTCCAGGTCATTCGTTTTTCCAATGAGATATTTCACAATCTCTTCCATTTTTTTCATTCTTTTGGTTTTGTTTTGTGATTTTCTGGTTTCTCAGAAAGTCATTACTCTCCATCTGTTCCACTCTAATTTTGAGAGAACTATTTTCTTCAGTGAGCTTTTGCACCTCTTTTTGCACTTGGCTAATTCTGCTTTTGAAAGCATTCTTCTCCTCATTGGCTTTTTGAACCTCTTTTGCCAATTAAGTTAACCTATTTTTCAAGGTGTTATTTTCTTCAGCATTATTTTTGGTCTCCTTTATCAAGGTATTGATCCGTTTTTCATGCTTTTCTTGCATCTCTCTCATTTCTCTTCCCGGTTTTTCCTCCACCTGTCTAACTTGTTTTTCAAAATCCTTTTTGAGCTCATCCAAGTCCTGAACCCATTAGATATCTATTTTAAATGTTTGGGATATAGAGGCCTTGACTCCTATGTCTTTCTTTGATGGTAAGCATTGTTCCTCTTCCTCAGAAAGGAAAGGGTCACCAAGAAATTAACTTTCTATGGTCTTATATTTTTTCCCTTTTCTGTGCATTTTGTCAGACAGTTACTTGACTTCTGACATTCCACTTCACCCCCACCCACATCTGCCCAGCTAGTGCTTGGGGTCTGAGATTCAAATGCTGCTCCCCAGTCTCAGGGCTTTCAGCGGTGGGCCTTGCTGCTATTTAGTGTAAGATTAAATCAAGTTCTCTGGTGGGGCAGTGCTGCCTCCCAGGCTCAGTTCCCTCAGGGGATTTATGCAGAGACCTTCCATAATGGAGCTCCTGCAGTTCTCCTGCCTGCTCCAAGAGCCACTGGCCACCACTGACTGTGCTGCTGCCTCCTGAGGTGGGCTGAGTTACGGAGACACCCCAGTCCCCTCTTGGCAATCCCAGAAATCTCTCTCACTGACCTGTATTACCTGTGAGTGCAGAGCAATCCCCGCGGCTCCTGGAGATTCCATCTCTGAAGCCTGCCCAGATCTGCTCCTCCTGGGGCCACACGGCCAAGGTAGGGCTGGTTTTGGCTCTGGTTCCGTGTGCGACAGACCTTTGGTGAGGGTTTTTCAGGTCTTTCTGGAAAAGAAATCTCCTCTACTCTGTTGTTCTGTGACTTCCACCTCTCCAGAATTTGTTAGGAATTCTTCTTTACAGATATTTTATAGGCTGTGATTTTAGAGCTACCATAAGTGTATCTTTCTATTCTGCCATCTTGGCTCCTCCCCTCCTCTCTAATTTTTAAAGAACTATTTTCTTTAGTGAGCTTTTGAACTTTCTTTTCCATTTAGATAATTCTGATTTTAAAAGCATTCTTCCCATTAACTTTTTGGACATCTTTTGCAAATTGAGTTTGCCTATTTTTAAATGTTATTTTCTTCAGTTTTTTGTTAGTCTCCTTTACCTATCTGTTGACTCGTTATTCATAATTTTCTCTCATCGCTCTCATTTATCTTTCCTATTTTTGCTCTGCTTATCTTACTTGTTTTTCAAAATCCTGTTTTAGCTCTTTCATGGACTGTGTCAATTGCACATATATTTTGAATGTTTTGGATGCAGAAGTCTTGACTTTCTCTTATGTTATGCTTTGTTCTACCTCATCTGAAAGGATTGAAGAAAATATCTGTTCATCAAGAAAGTAACCTTCTGTGGTCTTATTTTTTTCTCCCATTTTTGGACATTTTCCCACCCAGTTAATTGACATTTGAGACTTTTGTCAAGAGGAAGGTATATTCTAGGGCCTTGTAAGTTCTCAGTTCCTCCCAGGTGGCACAGTCAAGGGAGAGTTGCTTACTCCTCTCATGAGATGCACACTGGTCTGGGAGCAACCCACAATTTTTCTGCCCAGAATGTGCAATTGAATTCCCTCACCACCACTGCCAGTAGCTCCACTGCCTATGTTCCTCCTTAACCCTGCTGGAGTTCAGGATTGAAAATCAGATCAGTGTCTCAATTCCACCAGGGGCTTTAGGAGGAAATCTCCCAAGGCTGCCACTCAGGGATGAGATTTCATCAGCTCTTCAATTCCCCCTGGGCTCTAGGTGGAAGGCTCTGAAAATGGCAGCTGCTGCTGCAGTTCCTCCTGCAGGACGCCCATGCTACATTCCTCTCTCCTGGGTGAAAGAGCCCTCCCACTGACCTTTGACGCTGTCTGTGGCATTTGTGGGTTGAGGAATCTGGAAACTGCTGTTGTGGCACCCTGAATCCTGTTCTGGATCCTGTCCCTGCTGCTCAGCTCTAGTCTGTGCTCTGCATATTGCTGTGGTCAGTAATAGAAGTTTTGAAAATTTGAAGATCAGCATGAGTTTGCCACTGAGTGGAAGCTATAATCCCTATTTGAGGATAAGTAGAAATTTACCTTCTGAAGACCATATAATCTCAAATTTTCAAAATTAATTACATTTTCCTATTTTTTATGCATCATGGTACTTTAAAATTTAAATGATGATTATACATCTGCCTAATTTACATGTTAAAGAGTAGCTAGCTAACCAGCAAATGAAGAGTATTCATTAGTTATTATTAAAATATTAATATTATTAAATGTTATTATTATTTGTAAATACGTAAACTTTATTACACCCCTAAGAAAAATATCATAACTAGCTAATGTGCTCATGTTAGCCCTTTAAAGAATATAAACTATTTTATAAAGCCTTTGTTTCACAAATCATTCTGTACAGATGTGTGAATCATAAGAAAGCATGGTATATTTTATTATTATGAATACTAGCAGGAACAATACTGCCACCCTCTATTTTCTAAATAAAACATCCTACTCACCTCTTTGCTTATCTAAAACGGTTCTCCAAAAGCTTAGAAAGAATGTAATTAATTCTCTTACTTTTATGAATAGTTACATATAGCAACAATTTTGAAGCTAAAGCACTTGAACTAGGAAGAAAGAGATTTTAAAGGATTGACATTTGAGTTTAATATAGGTATGCACTGAATAGTTCCGATAAGAATCTTAATCCTAGTTAAATTTTACAAATTAAATTTTGTGTTTTAACTCAGTCTGTGATATAGAGTAGTTTCATAAATAT
The DNA here is from genome assembly GCA_028658325.1 of Potorous gilbertii. NCBI lineage: Eukaryota > Metazoa > Chordata > Mammalia > Diprotodontia > Potoroidae > Potorous > Potorous gilbertii. The sequence continues at coordinate 5,283 of JAQQSK010009505.1, read as the reverse complement.
ATTAATATAGCTCCATACCTACAAGTCATATTTGATTCCTCATGACTAAGCCTAAACAAGTGCCAAATTGTCCTGTCTGTGATAGAATAAAGGATGGAAGGAAGGAAGGAAGAGGGGTGAGAAAGGGAGTGAGGGAAGGTGGAGGATGGAAGGAAAGGAAGAAGGAAGAGAAGGGAGAAAGTGGTCCTCAAACATGTATGCATATGAGTGTATATATGTACGTATATGTGTATACACTTATATACACACATACATATATGCACACACACACACTATATATATATATATATATATACATAATGAAAGAAATATGTATTTTCATGTATATATGTATTTAATTCATCCTTCTTAGTTCTCATCCTTCTTGACCTCTCTGAAGTCCTTAAAACAAAGGTCTTTGCCCTTCTGCTAAATCACACACACACAAACACACACATACACACAATCCCTTCCAAGTAAACTCTAAAGTCTCCCTATTATCCCTAGGATCAAATATAAAATGAACTACTTTTTTGGTTTTAAAGCACCTAATAAGCCTCCCCCTTTCTATCTTCCCAATCTACTTACTTTTCCTTGCTTCCAGATATTTACCAATCATACAACACTGGTATGTGTACTGTTTCTCCCATATAGTGTCTCTTTTAACAAATTTGTGCCTTTTTGTTCACTGTCCTGTTACATGAAATGATGCCTTTATTCACTTTTGCCTCCAGACTTCCTTAACTTCCTTCAAGATTCATTTTAAATTGCACCTTCTTTAAGAGATATTGCCTGATCTTCCCTCCCCATCCAATTCACCATGCAAATCTCTTTCATCTGAAATTACTTTCCACTTAATATGGGCATGTCTTGTCTCTCCATAGTTGACTGCCTGTTATCTTTCCCATTAGAATGTGAGTTTCTTGAGGTCAAGAACCAAATATTTTGCGTTTATTTGTGTCCCCAAAGTTTAGTATAATGCTTCACTCACTGTAGGTGTGTATCATTAAAATATTTTTGGTGACTGACTGGCTTACTGATTCATTTCCACTTTTACAGGATTATTAATTCCTCATCCCCTGAGACTGTTTCTTCACTTTTATATTACTACAAATTCTTTGCAAAAGATAATAAATATATATCAAAATTAATTGAATTTAACACTTGACACACATTTGGAATATTTTATTCAGTTCTGGGTATCCCTTTTCATAAATTGCATTGAAAAGCAGAACATTTACAGGAGAGCCACCAAAATGGTGAAGGATGTTTAGACCATACCATAAGGATGGATTGAAAAGAAAAAGTTTAAACTGAAAAGGAAAAGAAATTCATGGAATGTTAGAAAGGAGTATGGGAAAAAGAAAAAGGATAATATTATTTTTCAAATATTTGAACATCAAGAGAGATGAATGAAAATTTATCGATTTGACCATATAGTATATTGTAAAAATCAATGGAACTTTCAGGGAAGTAGGTCTGAGCTCAATGTAAGCAAACATTTCCTCACAATTAGAATTACCCAAAGTTTGAATGAGAAACTTAGCAACAAGAGGATTTCTCCATCCTGAGGTCTTCAACAAAGGCAAGATGACCATTTCTCATGGATGTTATACAGGAAATTCTAAGGTAGATCCACAATGGACTGGATTTAAATTGTTCAAACTCTATCATTCTGTGACTACTGCCTATTTGGAGGGCTCCAGAGCAACAGCAAAGGGAAAGTGATGAGTTGCAAAATGCATTACTATTTTATGTAAGATTTTCTTGAGGCACATTCCATTACTTTTGTTCCTTTGCACCAAGAAATGTACGGGAGATTGTTCTATAAACTTATTGTAACATTTGAAGTATGAGTTTTTACTCCCTTGAAATATGCAAACACTACAAATTAAAGCATCATGTATTGTCTAGAATTTTTAATGGAGAAAATGTTAGTGAAATACATTAAAACTAGATGTGTATCATATGCATATTCCCAACCTTTGACCAGGATTCAGTTGTTAAACATTTACAGGTACACTCCTGTTTGGGATGTAATAATAGAGGTAAAATAATGAGAGGTTCAATGGTTGTTAGGTTCTTCTTATTCCTTATGCCATAGTTGAAATAGCACTGAACTTAAAATCCAGTGTAATAAAGCACAGGCCTATCTTTTCTACTAACTATGTGACTTTAGTAAAATCACTCCTCTTCTTTGAACTTCAGGTTGCTCATGGGTAAGAAAGCTATTTTAGATGACTCATGCATCATTTCTGCTTTTATGATTCCCAATATGATTCTGAATATGAAGCAGATCTTGAATTCCCAAAAATCCTTCCTCTCCTCCCTCGTCTTCTTTTTCCTTCTTTTTCAAGTCTCAGCATGGTGCATTATTGACCCATATTAATGGAGGTCAGTACAATCTATTTTATTCTTCCAATTCCTGCTCAATTTAATGCGTGAATCTTAGATAGACAGATAGATGATAGATAGATAGATAGATAGATAGATAGATAGAAAGGTAGTATTAGAGGGAAAAATATCAGGAATATGGGAGGAGGGAACCTGGGGAGGTCCCTTTCAAATGGTTAGCCTTAATCTGTCTCCTGAGGGAAGCAAAGAAGAGGATATATGGGGGGGGGGGTCAGACATTACAGAAATTTACTGTTTTATACTGTTTGGTATAGAATATATTTTACATAAATATTTGATGGATTAAAGGATGCTGATTAGGTTAAGTATGGTTTATATTTTTAAAAGATAGATTAAGAAATGCTATAGAGGTACAGTAAGGTTTAACAGCTGTCCTCTCTGACTGTCCAAGAATTAATACACATAGCAACCAAGTCATCTAGGTCAATAGGAATATGGGACATTTTGCTCTTAGATTATAGTATGACACTGGTCGAACAAGAGAAGAGTGGGTGGGATCATACTAGAAGGTAAAAATCAAGAAAACAAGCAAGGAGAAAAATGAAGAACATATAGGAACCAAAACAAGCTAAGATCAGCGATTTCCTTGGAATTTTTGTTTTGGGGGAGGGGTTTGTGGTGAAGAAGGTTAGGGTGTTGCTAGATCAGAAGCAGTTTCAGCTCAGAGATATGGAATATTGCTCTTTTCACTTCTTGCACGAAGATTTTGAACTCCTAAGTGAATTAGGAAAAAGCTTAGGGAAAATTCTCTTAAGTTGCTCACATCAATTTGGTTTGTCTAAAACTTACACTTTTAAACTGGTTTCCTATTATTAGATAGAATTAATTTTCTTACCTCATTTATTTGACACCAATTCACTCTTCCCCTTAGAATGAATGAAGGCTGAAAATTTGAAGATAATTTAATGGGATCTAACCGTACGAGATAAAATAGAAATGATGCTTGCTAAGAAGTACTGGAGTTCAAACCTGTTTCTGCTTCTCACAATCTGTGTGACTAGGCAAGACGCTTAACCTTTGAGCCTCAATTTCCCTCATCTTTAAGGAAGGTATCAGACTAGAGGTCCACTAAGGTCATTTTCAGCCCTAAATCTTTTTTGCTATGAACTTTGAATCTAATGTACATCAGCCTAACGATTACATGTAGGCCAGAAGTCTCTTCAAGAACCAAAAAGAATCTACTTGGAAGAAAGAAAATAAGAAAAGAATATAAGGCTTGTGATAACAAAATTCATTTAAAGAAAGCCTTACTATAGAAAATCAATTTGATTTATTTAATTGAAAAGTATTATATAATCAAAGTTTATACTTTGAAGACTAGTTGGGGCTAGGTATAGGAATTAAGCATCCATTCTCTGAGCTATCCTGAAAGCAGCTGAAACTCAGCATACTAGTTCATAAAGTTCGCACAATGTTGACACTATCATTCTTATTTCCAAGGACTTTCCCTTTCCTGAACTCAGAAAAAAAGTTACCTACACCAAAACAAAGCTAAAAACATTCTTTTGCTTCAGTTACAAATGTATCTGTATCTCAAGAATTGATAGTCCCTCAGGAATTTAACCTTGTTCAGTTAATTGTCATCAGGACTAGGATCCTCGGACCACAAGTTAAAAAGATTATGATTTAGAATTAATGACACCTGGAGGCCTCAGCAACACTACTAATCCATACAGTACTGAGACATCTCAAGGCTGTGGCTACAATTTAGGAAGGTTAGCTACTCTGTTTTCAGAGGTCTGATCCTGTACTTACTTTCCTATTAGTATCAATAGGCCCAAGAACCTTTCTGGATAATATTTTAAAAGGCAAATTTGAATTGTTAAGATAGTGTATTAACTACTCTATTTCATCTCCTTTATTATGTTTACTTTGTTTTAACTAGACCTGTGATTTCATCTGGGTAGGAAATCATTGGTTTATATCAATGCAAAGTGTTATTTGTATTAAAATAGGTCCTTGAACCCAGAGGGATTATGTGATTTGCTCATGGTCACATGCCTAGCATGTGTTAGAGACTAAACTTGATTGTCACTTTTCTCACCTCAAAACATGGTTCTCTGTGGCTTATGACATATTGAATTTCAGTAGGTTAAGTAAAAGTAAATGTTTTGTTGTTGTTTCTGTTGTTTCATTTCAAATGTATCTGACTCTTCATGACCTCCTGGGTTTTCTTGGCAAAGATACTGGAGTGATTTGCCATATTTTTCTCTAGCTCATTTTAGAGATGAGGAAACTGAGGTAAAGATGATCAAATGACTTGCTCTGTATCATACAATTAATAAGAGTCTGAGGCTGGATTTAAACTCAGGTCTTCTTGACTCTAGTCCACTATACTGCCATTTTATTGATTTCTAATACAGATAGACAGATATCAATAGATATACATATATATGTGTATGTAGATGCATATATACATGTATATGTGTAGATGTGTGTATCCATGTATTTATACATACATATAACACACACAGATGTCTTAGAATTACCAGATGTCATTAAAATCCCAGCTCTATCAGTAGCAGTTTGACCCTGAACAAATGATTTCACTTCTCTGGGCCTCAGTTCTCTAATCTGTGTAATGGGCCTGACTTTACCCACCCCACAGGAGTATGAGAAGATAATCATGTTGTATGCTTTAAAGTGCTAAAGAGGGCTTATTTTAAGTCTTCTTCTAATGGACATTATGATTACCTCATGAGATATTTCACATTTTCTTCCATTTTGTCATTCTTTTGGTTTTGTTTTGTGATTTCTTGGTTTCTCACAAAGTCATTGGCTTCCATCTGTTCCATTCTAATTTTGAGAGAACTATTTTCTTCAGTGAGTTTTTGCACCTCTTTTTCCACTTGGCTAACTCTGCTTTTGAAAGCATTCTTCTCCTCATTG
>JAQQSK010009504.1:0-13064 GCA_028658325.1 Potorous gilbertii | reverse complement strand
GTATTGAAAGATAGGTTTTCATATCAAAATGAGTGTGCATTTTATTCCTTCCTTGTCGAATGTGATGAGAGTAAACTTCATGTTTTTTTTTCTCAGCTCTCCTCTTTTTCCCTCCACTGAGAAGTCTCCTGCTTGCCTCTTCTATGAGAGATAATTTACCCCATTCCATTTCACCTTCTCTCCTCCAACTACATTTCTCTCTCACCGTTTACCTTGATTTCTTTTAAGATATGATCCCATCCTATTCAATTCCCTCTGTGCTCTCTGTCTCTCTGTGTGCATGCACGTGTGTATGTGTGTGTGTAGTCCCACCAACTGCCCAGATACTGAAAAATTTCAAGAGTTACAAATATATTGTCTTTACATATAGGAATGTAAACAGTTCAACTTTGGTAAGTCCCTTGTGACTTCTCCTTGCTGTTTACTTATTCATGCTTCTTCTCATTCTTGTGTTTGAAAGTCAAATTTTCTTTTCAGCTCTGGTCTTTTCATCAAGAGTTCTTGAAAGTACTCAGTTTCATTAAAAGACCATATTTTCCCCTGAAGGATTGTATTCAGTTTTGCTGGGTAGGTGATTCTTGGTTTTAGACCTAGTTCCTTTGACTTGTGGAATATCCTATTCCCCGCCCTTCAATCCCTTAATATCGAAGCTGCTAGATCTTGTGTTATCCTGATTGTATTTCCACAATACTGGAATTGTTTCTTTCTAGCTTCTTGCAATATTTTCTCCTTGACCTGGGAACTCTGGAATTTGGCCACAATGTTCCCAGGAGTTTCTCTTTTTGTATCTCTTTCAGGCAGTGATTGGTGGATTCCTTGAATACTTATTTTGCTCTCTGGTTTTAGAATATCAGGGCAGTTTTCCTTGATAATTTCATGAAGGATGATGTCTAAGCTCTTTTATTGATCATGGCTTTCAGGTAGCCCCATAATTTTTAAATTTTCTCTCCTGGATCTCTTTTCCATGTCAGTTGTATCTCCCATGAGATATTTCACATTCTCTTCCATTTTGTCATTCTTTTGGTTTTGTTTTGTGATTTCTTGGTTTCTCAGAAAGTCATTAGCCTCCATCTGTTCCATTCTAATTTTGAGAGAACTGTTTTCTTCAGTGAGCTTTTGCACCTCTTTTTCCACTTGGCTAATTCTGCTTTTGAAAGCATTCTTCTCCTCATTGGCTTTTTGAACCTCTTTTGCCATTTGAGTTAGCCTATTTTTCAAGGTGTTATTTTCTTCAGCATTTTTTTGAGTCTCCTTTTTTAAGGTATTGACCCATTTTTCATACTTTTCTTGCATCTCATTTCTTTTCCCAGTTTTTCCTCCACCTGTCTAATTTTGGTTTTCAAAATCCTTTTTGAGCTCTTCCTTGGCCTGAGCCCATTGGATATCTATTTCAGATATTTGAGGTACAGAGGCCTTGACTCTTATATCTTTACCTGATGGTAAGCAGTTTTCTTCCTCATCAGAGAGGAAGGTTGGAATCATTTGGTCACCAAGAAAATAACCTTCTATGGTCTTATTTTTTTCCCCTTTTCTGGGGAGTCCTCTCCACCCCTGGCCTAGGTCTGCCCAGCTAATGCTTGGGGTCTGAGATTCAAATGCTGCTCCCCAGCCTCAGGGCTTTTGGTGGCTGGCCTGGCTGCTATTCAGGGTAAGATTAAATCAGGTTCTCAGGTTGGGGCAGGGACGCTTCTCAGGCTCAGTTCCCTCAGGGGGTTTATGCAGAGGCCTTCTGTAATGGAGCTGCTGTCGAGCTCCTGCCTGCTCTTGGAGCCTCTGGCCATCCTCTGCCTCTGACGCTGCCTCTGCTGCTGCGTCCCAAGGGGGCCTGAGTCATGGAGACACCCCACTCCCCTCTCATCCCAGTCCAGATATCTCTTTCACTGACCTGTGCGTCTATGGGTGGAGGGACCTTCGCGGCCACTGGAGATTTTGTCTCTGAAGCCTGCTTGGATCTCCTCGCTCCTCTCAATGCCGTGTCCAGGGCCGGGCAGGCCTCCGCTCCTATCCCGTGCATGATGGATCTTTGGTGTTGCTTTTTCAGGGCTCTCTGGAATGGAAATCTCCTTCACTGTGTTGCTGTGTAGCTTCCACTGTTCCAGACTGTGTTGGGAGTTCTTTTTAGAGGAAATCCATGGGCTGTGGGCTTGGAGCTAGCATATATGAGTCTTTCTACTCCGCCATATTGGCTCTGCCCCCCAAAGGAATTATTTTCTTCAGTGAACTTTTGGACTTCCTTTTGCATTTGACCAGTTCTCCTTTTTAAAATGTTCTTCTCTTCATTGACATTTTGGACCTCGATTGCCATTTGGATTGGTTTATTTTTTAAGGTATTATTTTCTTTAGTTTCTTCAGTCAACAAATTTCACCACACAAATATGGTGACTATTTCTGAATTCAAGAACTATTATGTAGTGTCATTTTAAAGGGATTCACTAGAATCCTGGAGGTTAAGTAGTTCATAAAACAGCTCCTCAGCCATCTAGGGTCCTTCAGTATGGGAAAAAGACTACCTTTTTCTACCCCATCTCTACTGTATCATTATGATACATTATGCAAAATTTAATGTTCATCATGATGACCTAGCACAATTGATAAGAAGATTATCATCAGTAACCTGTATTCACAAAGGAGGAAGAAGATATAATAAAGATAAGAAAGATTTCCCTTCCAAGGGGCTCGAACATAACAACTGGCACATAAAATAGTAGACTTTAGTTTCATTAAAAATAATACTGAGTTTTTGACAGGTCAGTACTCTGAGAATACTGTGACACTTTTTTCTGTTGTAGTGTGGTAGGTGAACTGTAGTGAATTTTAAGACCCCAAGGTATTCTGCTCCAAAGAATTTAGTCCTTACTGTAGCTCAGATGGCCAGAAATATGACAAGTATGACTTCTGCAAAGTACTGGTGTAAAGAATTGATCTCCATCTCCCCTCCTTCCACCTTCCCAGCTGCTACTTGAGCTTATGTAATATGACATCAAGGAAAATGGAAACCAAACTCGTGATAACCCATCTCACAATCATCCTCATCATCTACTACTTCATTTAACTACATCATTTAACTGGTGTTATTTTTCTGGCAGTTGGAGTCTGAAGTAAGCTTATTTGGGGCACATAAATTTCTCTTATTGCAGAGAACTCCACCAATGTCTCCTATGTGCCCATTTGGACTGGCACTACCATTGTGGTCTTTGGCCTATTTGGATACTTTACCCCTTGTCATGGAAGCACATGTTAAAGCTGTATGGCATGTTTTTGTCCCAGTTGTTCTTGGCTGAGCTGGTGGCTGACATCTCAGATTTTCCTTTTTTACCATGAGATCAAGGACACCTTCCATTGGACATACACTGAAACCACACAGAACTACAAAGGGAATGGCAAGAGAAGCCATGCAGTGGATGATGCGCAGGAAAATCTGAGCTGCTGAGTTGTTTAGAACTATGCTAACTGGAGCACCAGCCCATACTTTATGAAAAATGGGATCCCTCCCAGCAGCTGCGTGAATATCAGCTATTGTTATCCACAGAATCTATGCAACATGATTGTGGCTGCCACTAAAGTCAATCAAAAGAATTGTCTGGCTATTGGGAGGGATGGGGGGGCCAAGATGGCAGAGTAGAAAGATTCATGTATGCTAGCTCTGAAACCACAGCCCATAATTACCTGTAAAGAGGAACTCCCAACAAATTCTGGAGCAATGTAAGCTGCACAGCAATGAAGTGGAGGAGATTTCTGTTCCAGAGAGCCCTGAAAAACCAACACCAAAGGTCCATTGTGCACCAGACCTAGAATGAAGCCCAGCCCTGCCCTGGCTCCACAGCCCCAAGAGAAACAGATCGGAACAGGCTTCAGGGACAGAATCTCTGGCAGTGGCGAAGGTCCCTCCACCCACAGGCGTACAGATCAGTGAGATAGCCTTCTGGACTGGACAAGAGGGGAGCGGGATGTCTCCATAACTCAGGCCCCCTTGGGAGGCAGCAGCAGGGGGAAGCAGCAGACAGGAGCTCCCAGAGCAGGCAGGAGCTCGGATCCATTATTGAAGGTCTCTGCATAAACCCCCTGAGGGAACTGAGCCTAGGAGGTGGCCCTGTCCCACCTGAGAACCTGAATTTAATCTTACCCTGAATAGCAGCCCTGCCCCCTACTCAAAGCCCTGAGGCTGGGGAGCAGTATTTGAATCTCAGACCCCAAGCATTAGCTGGGCGGATCTAGAGGTGAGGCAAGGGTGGAGAGGAATCTCAGAAGTCAAGTAACTGGCTGGAAAAATGCCCAGAAAAGGGGAAAAAAAATAAGACCATAGAAGTTACTTTCTTGGTGAACAAATGATTCCAACCTTCCTCTCTGACGAGGAAGAATAATGCTTACCATCAGGGAAAGACATAGAAGTCAAGGCCTCTGTATCCCAAACATCTGAAATAGATATCCAATGGGCTCAGGCCATGGAAGAGCTCAAAAAGGATTTTGAAAATCAAGTCAGACAGGTGGAGGAAAACTGGGAAGAGAAATGAGAGAGATGCAAGAAAAGCATGAAAAAGGGTCAATACCTTGCTAAAGGAGACCCAAAAAAATGCTGAAGAAAATAACACCTTGACAAATAGGCCAATTCAATTGGCAAAAGAGGCTCAAAAAACCAATGAGGAGACGAATGCTTTCAAAAACAGAATTAGGTACTGTCAAGTATTGTTCTTGCTAACAGGAAATAAGAAATACAGGTAATGGGAATAGAAAGTTATCTGGCCCTACAGGACAAAAGAGAAGATGGGGACCAGGGAAGGGAGGGATGATAGAAGAGAGGGTAGATTGGTGATAGGGGAAATTAGAATGCTCAGTGTATGGGGTGGGGGGAGGGGACAAATGGGGAGATAATTTGGAACCCAAAATTTTGTAAAAATGAATGTAAAAAGTTAAATAAATAAATTTATATTAAAAACAAAAAAAAAAGGAATTGTCTGTCCCAGTTTATCACTGCTAATCAATATGAGATGGTGTATTAAAAAATCTTTTGGGGATGTTGGGCAAAGAAGAAACCTGCTTCCAAATTGGGAGCTGCAACAATCTAGAAAGAGTTTCAAGGAATGTTATGGCACACTAAACACAAACACACACACATCCATTTGTGTGCATGAAGGAAAATTGAATACCAACACACATGAAATATCAGCTCTATTTGTGAAATCATACCATACCTAGAGTTCCATTCTGTCAAGTGTTGTTGTGCCACAGAGAGTAGCCCAAATTGTTCTGCATCTAGTACTGTACAACATTCCAACTTCAAAGGTTCTGCATAAGATGGAGGTATTGGTATGGCCCTGTCCATACTGAAGCTGCATTGTAACTTAAAGATAATCCATTAACACCATTGATCAGACTCTACATGCAGTGACTAGAGGGCATCTTTAGCCTTTCACCAAGATTAATAAATATTGCACATATTCATTTAAGCAAATATATGAAATAATCTCTTCTTTTGACTTTATTTTCTTTAGTTTTGTTTTATTTACTTCTTTCCTAAGGATTTTTCCTCCCCTTTTGCACAACTAGCCTAATCCTAGAGGAAAAAAACAGTAATTTACCATGAATATATTCAGAGGGAAATTTTTAAAATGTTGTACTTGAAGGAAATTGTTTTCCTTGATTTTTAGACATCTTTGATTGATGGTTGAATGGGTAGTTGGTTGCTGTCCATTCTCAAAGAGAACCAAAAGGACATCACCACGATAAAGTGAAATTTCAGTGTGTCTTATTGTGACTGATCAGACCAATATGAACTCGGAATGCTCTACCACAGGTTGAGCACACACAGTCTGTGTGAATACTTGAGATGGATACTCAAAATTTGCATATCCTGTGTTTACTTTGTGCTGTCTTCATTCTGCTTTGCTCATAGAGCACAGTACCCTTTCTGATACAGGCACACCATGCTGAGTGGTCCTGTGTCAGTGTCCATCATGTTGCATAGTCAAATTCAAGGTTCTTGAGAGAGGCCTTTAGAGTGTCCTTGTATCACTTCTTCTGACCATCATGTGATCACCTGGCCCATGCGAGTTCTCCATAAAATAGTTTTTTAGGCAAGCATACATTTTACATTTGAACAATGTGACCAGCCCATTGGAAATGCACTCTCTGAAGCATAGTTAGAATGCTTGGAAGTTCAGCTCAAGCAAAGACTTCAGTGTCTGGTACCTTATTCTGCCAGGTTATCATCAGAATCTTCCTAAGACAGATGGAAGCAATGCAGTTTCCAAGCATGGCACTGGTAGACTGTCCATGTTTCACAGGAATACAACATTGAGGTCAGCACAACAGCTCTGTAGACCTTCAGTTTGGTAGTCAGTCTAATACCTCTTCTAGAGTCCTACCCAGTTAAAAAAAAACAATCTTTGTATTTCCTGTTTTGGCAGAGACCTGTAATCTGTCTGCACTCAACAGTACCCTTCCATCTTCACCCATCAGAGTCATCATGCATGAGTATATCTCTATCTATGCTGGCCAGGCTGGAGTACAGTTGGGCAATGCCTGTGCTGGGAGTTATATTGCTTAAAGCATGGTATCCAAGACAATGGTACCATGTCCAGTAAGAGTACCTTGGAGTGTGGTTATGACTCCTCCAATACCATTTTCAGTGAATCTGGAGCTGGCAAGTATGTCCCCAGAGCATTCTTTGTGGACTTCGAACCTGAAGTAATATATGAGGTTTAAACTAACATCTGTAAACAGCTATTCCATCCTGAGCAGTTGATCTTTGGCTAGAAAGATGCTGCTAATAACTATGCCTGGTGCCATTACATGGTTGGGAAGAAAATTATTGATCTTTTATTGGAGTTCGTCTGAAAACTGTCAGACCAAATGCACCAGGCTACAGAGATTCCTGATATTTGATAGTTTTGGGGGCAGCACAGGTTCAGATTTCACCTCTCTGCTGATGGAGTAGCTTTCTGTTGACTATGGCAAGAAGTCCAAATTGGAGTTTGCCATCTGTCCAGCCCCACAGGTATCCACAACTGTAATTGAGCATATAACTCCATCCTAACCACTCATACCACAATCGATTACTCAGACTGTGCTTTCATGTTGGACAATTAAGTAATCTATGACATCTACCACCAGAATCTGGACATTGAGCACACTATATATGCCAACCTTAACTGGCTTATTGACCAGATCATTTCCTCCATCACTGTCTCGTCTTCTTTGATGATTCCCTCAACGTAGACATTACAGAGCTCCAGACTAAACTAGTGCCATATCCTCCAATCCACTTCCCCCTCTTCACCTACTGTATTGTTAATGCATTTTTGCATAATGAGTTAGTGTATTTTGGCTTAAGGGAAGATCTTTCCTATCCATTAATAGGTCATGTGATCTGCTTAAGTAACGTGGAAACCTGAGTCACATAGAGCCTGTGGTGAGAGGAGTTTGCTGAATGAGTAGAAAAGGAAAAGTGGAGCAGGAAGAGGCAAAGCTAGAGCAGAAATGAGAGGAAATTTGTCAGAGTCTAGTCAGATCCAGGAAGGATACAACAGACTACTGGCTAGTGTGAGTGAAAGAGCTTGTTTGTGATTTTTTTTAAGGAAGTCTGCTTGCAATTTGTTTAATGGAGTTGTTTTGTGGGAAGCCAAACAGGGGAAAGTCCTGGGGATGGTGTTGACCTCTGCATTATTAGTGCATATAGATTTTTGTTACTATGATGGATTTGGTTTTCTGGTATCTAAAGAAATGTTTTGGTTCTGTTTCCAAGTAGAGAGTTTGTGGCATTTTGCTATTCAAAATTATGCCAAGACATTCTTGGCATAATTGCTGCAAATTCACAGCATAAGTGCTGTGAATATTGCATTGGCATTATTCATGGTGTTGAGCATGGGGTTACAAAATATCACATCTCTATTTTGAGACAGAAAGACAGAGGAGACAGAGGAAGAAATGGATTTCCCAGGGTGGGAGGAATTGCCTTATTTCTTGCAGCAAGAGAATGGGTTAACAGCACAGGGCTCTGTGAAAACTGGGAATCAAGGCTACAGAAAGGAGAACCCACTCCCTGTGGGGCCTTTACCAAATATACCTGTTACACTCAATCCCTCCTTTTCTTTAAAGGAGAGATGTTTATTTCTCAATTGAAGATTCCTCACACCATTCCTGGTGTACTTAAAAATACCTGTAGCAAAGCAAAGAAAAGGCATAACAACTAATAAGAACAATAAACCCACAACAGTCTTTTCTGTCATGAATGGATCCATCCCCTTCTTCAAATTTTAAAGTTCCAGGATCTTGTGATGCTATAGTCCACTGGATCAGGGTTAGCACCGGTCCCATCGCTCTGGTATGAGGATGATTGATGCATTGACAAATTATAGGGGAGGTGGTGGGGGAAGACCCCTCCATGAGATTTCACTAAGGAGTCAATAACGGGTTCCAGTACTTACATAACTATACTAAATAATCATTGTTAACACAGTACATATCACATCACAAAATTATTCCAACTTCTGGCCATGTGATGCTTCTTCAAGCCATCTTCAGCACAGCATCTCAGCATCTTCTTTCCTTCACCTTCTTGTAGAAATCCAGATGTTTACTCTCCTACAAAACTGATCTTAATACAATATAATTTTAGATGACCATTCATGAACTTTAGACACTTACCAACTCTACAAAATCAAAATTGGAACTTTGACCAATTGTCATGTTTAAGAAATTCACATTAAGCAACTGAGACAAAATAATAACTATATATGCTAACCTCACAAGCCCTTGACCTGATTGTCTCTATATTATTACTAAGAATTAAAGGACTATAAATTATTGCTTTTGGTATAAAATCCTAAGCCTAAAAGTTTAATTTTTGAGCTTAACCTCAGATATTCTCTTATGCTTACAAAACTTTTGATTATAGGAAATTGCCATTAAAAGTAGGGATATTTCAGGAGAACATCTTCCTAGAATGAGCTACACATATGATAAGTTCAAACACTAACTTCAACTTATGTTCATGAAATGCATTTAAATCAAAACAGAAACGTATTTCCATTAATTCCAAATATTACCAGAGGTTACCTACCTCTCGGAAACTACACCAATTCTTTTCCCCTAATTAAAGATGTCTCAGATTTAGTCTCAGTAATTTAATTCAGTCAATTGCTTTAAAACCTATTGCTTTTACATCATTTTGTAATAGGTAAAGAACTTTTTCGAAGTTGGACCTTTGTCCCTTACTCTAAAGGAGTCTAAAAGGGCTCTGGAAAAACCTCACATTTAAAGTTCCTTAGATTTCTCTACTTGATCTAACTCTCTAGAGGCCCATAAACTCTCCTTATCATTGTGCCCAAATCGCTGTTCTATTTTCCATCTTCGATCCTATCAATCCAAATCTCCAGGTTACTGGCTACTCCCATCAAGACTATCCCTGAAACCTCCACTCCACCTGGGGCCACCCTCGGACTCCATCCTCAGTCCTCTGCCTTGTAATTGTGCATAGATTTTTGTTACTATGATGTATTTGACTTTCTGGTATCTGGATAAATGTTTTGGTTGTTTCCATATGGAGAATCCGCTATATTTTGTGATTCAAAATTGTGCCAGTATTTTCATGGCTGCCATAGGTACTGTGAATATCACATTGACACTACATCTACTTGCCCATTATCTCTCCTGAAAAGGCCTAAAATGAGCAGCTCTTTGTAGTAGAGATCTCCAATGCCTGGTTTGTCCTCTCCAACTAGATGGCAAAGTGAGACCCACATAAGGGCAAGTACATGGCCTATTGCATGCTGTATCGAGTTGATGTGGTATCCAATGATGTCAATGCAACCATTGCCACAATCAAGACCAAGAGAACCATTCATTTTGTACACTGGTGTCCCATTGGCTTCAAGGTTGGGCTCAATTACCAGTCCTCAACTATGGTACCTGATGGAGACTTGGCTAAAGTACAGTGGGCATTATACATACTGAATAACACAGTAGCCATTGTTGAAGCACGGGCACATTTATATCACAAGTTTGACCTAATGTATGCCAAATGACCATTTGTGCATGATATGGGTGAAGGAGTGATTTGGCTGCCCTGGAGAAGGATTACTCCGTAGAGGGCAAAGATGAAAGTGAGGAATTCTAGCAAGCATCCAGCAAATAAGTTATCTGCCCCATCCATCTTTTTTACCTTTTTTCTTTTCCTACCGTCCCAAAATAAAATCTTGTCTTACTTGCAAACAAACAAACAAAAGCAAATCAAGTTTCCCGTGAAGTTTGTTCAGAAGTTCTGATAGGGCCAAACTTATTGTAATGCTGCCATCTAGTGTGGAAAACATAGGTTTACAGATGCCAACAACTGGCCACAGAAATTCATGCCACTGGAGAATGTTAGATGCAGAAGGAACCTCAAAGAGTATCTGTTTCTGTTTTCTCATTTTATAAATGGTGAAAATGAGAGCATAGGGAAAATAAGTGACTGACCCAGGATCACAGAGCTAACTAACACATTGAAATGTCCAGAATTCACACCAGGTCTCCTAAATCCAGATCAACTGTTTTTTCTAAAATGTCACATGTCCTACTTATGTCAAACAATGAATTATTTGGATAATTCAAGTCAAAGTTTGAATTTCAGAGAAAACTCTTTAAAATATGAAAACAATCAAAATAAAGGTTTCATTGAACATAATTATAAAGATACCTTATTAGTTCCGTAGGCTGCCATAAGCTCAGTTAACAAGCAGAGAACTTAAATATGAGTATTGCCAGATTCAGATAGCTAGACCACATGGGCTAGTGGTTATCTCAAAGTCTACCCTGTTGCTATAGCTGAGGGGTAAATGCTTATGATCTTATGCAGGAGAACCCTGGCTTGGGACTTTGGAAGACCTGTGTTCTCCTAAGTCTCCTAAGACTTACATATTGTATGATCTTGGACCAATTTCTTTACCTCTTGGGGCAGCTCACTTCTCATCTATGAAATCAGATGGTTTTACTAGGTGAGCTCTGAGGTCACTTCCAGATTTGCCCTTATATGATTGTCATATCTTTGTGTGTCTCTTTTACAGGGAAAATGGTAGAAAAGATGACATTAAAATATGAGGCAAAATGTTGAAACTTGACTAGTGTTGTGTGCAGATCACCCTCCAGTCTTTACTCTGCCATTTTCCTGATCCCTTTCCTTATTTCTCTTCTATATTTACTTTTCTTTAAGGGTTTATATCATAGATACACATCTGCTTCCCATAGACTTCTGGAAGGTGTCCAACGTAACCCAATATACATGAATGTACTCTGACATGTTCTTAGTGAATAAAAAATTCTATAGAAGCCAAGGTCTTGTTTTATTTTCAGTATATAGAGGGAAATGAAGTATAGCAAAAGGAGTCCTGAGATGGGCATCAGATGAGCTCAGTGAAAACCCAGCTCTGCCACTAACCATCAATAGGACCTAGTGCAGATTGGTTTATCTTTCTGAACCTCATTTTCTCTATCAGCAACATTTAATGTCAGTATGATTAAAGAGATGATTTGTGAACCTGTAGTAAGAAAAGTAGTCATCACACCAAATCAGTATGAATTTATCAATAGTAAGTCATTCCAGGCTAACCCCATTTCCTTTCTTAACAGGGTTGTTGCATTACGAATCAGGGAATCTGACAGACAAAATATTTCTTTCCCTAGGGTATTAGACAAAGTCTCTAGTGATGTTTTTGTTTACAGATGGAATGGCATAGGCTGCATGAGAGAACAGAGAGAACAACTAAGAACTGTGTGAAGGAATGGGCCAAAAAAGTAGATTTTTTTTTTGATATCAGTAGGTTTGGAATGTTCTTGTCAAGCATCTCAGGTATCTGTCATTGGAAGTGTGCTATTTAACATTTATTTTCAATGACATTAATGAAGGCAGTTGTTTTATGTTTGGCTTATTAATGGTCTAATTAATGTAGGAAAACAAAAAGGAAGAAGGATAACTAGCAAAGACTAACAGAATCACGAATAAAAAAAACTATGAAGATTTAAAACCAGTGGAGAAGTTAGAAAGAGGTATAAGGCCTTGCACTTGTGTCAAAAATTAAATTGCATCTTGAATACTCTCTTATGTTCTGCTATGCATATGGCAATGCTTTTGTTCTTTTCTTATTTTGTATCTAAGTTTTAGTATTTAATTATTCTTATTGTGTTTTTAAGTTTAAAATATTAATAAAATCAATTGTAAACAAATAAGGCAAGTTTGTGGGGGTTTTAGGTTTGGAACATCAAATATACAGATTGGTTGACATGTTAGTTATGCTAAATTTATCCCTCTATCTTCACTTTCTTTTTAAGCATCTATTTATTTATTTAATGAGAGGGATCCCTTGGGTATGGAAGAGTATATGCTTTAAAGTATATACTTTAACACAAAACTGATATTTGGTCTAGAGGGGCGGAGCCAAGATGGCGGAGTAGAAAGACTCACCTATGCTAGGTCCGAACCCACAGCTCATGGATTTCCTCTAAAAAGAACTCCCAACAAATTCTGGAACAGTGGAAGCCATGCAGCAACACAGAGAAGGAGATTTCTGTTCCAGAGAGCCCTGAAAAACTGCTCCCAAAGGTCCATCGCGCCCTGGACGGGAGCAGAGCCCTCCCCCAGATCTGGCCGCGTGGCACTGAGAGAAGCAAGCAGATCCAAGCAGGCATCAAGGACAGAATCTCCAGTAGACACGAAGGTCCCTCCACCCACAGACTCACAGGTCAGTGAGAGAGAGACACTGAGAGGGGAGTGGGGTGTCTCCGGATTTCAGGCCCCCTTGGGAGGGGGATGGCAGCAGCAGAGGCAGCTGGCAGCCAGAGGCTCCCAGAGCAGGCAGGAGCTCAGCAGCAGCTCCATTACAAAAGGTCTCTGCATAAACCACCTGAGGGAACTGAACTTGGGAGGCAGCCCTGCCCCCATCTGAGCACCAGCAGACAAGCTCCCATTGAATAGCAGCCAGGTCTGCGGCCAAAGCCCTGAGGCTGGGGAGCAGAATTTGAATCTCAGACCCCAAGCACTAGCTGGGCAGACCTAGGCCAGGGGTGGAGAGGACTCTCAGAAGTCAAGTAACTGG
>JAQQSK010009503.1:0-13064 GCA_028658325.1 Potorous gilbertii | reverse complement strand
TAGCTAGTCTTACACAATACGACTTTTATGGAAGACATTTGCAAAACTACACAGATATGGCCTATATTGAATTGTCTGCCTTCTCAAAGGGAATGGGTGGGGAGGGAGGGATGGGAAGAAGTTGGAACTCAGCGTTTTAGGAACAACTGTTGAGTATTGTTTTTGCTACTAGGAAATAAGAAATACAGGTAATGGGGAATAGAAAGTTATCTGGCCCTACAGGACAAAAGAGGAGATGGGGTAAGGGAAAGGAGGGATGAAAGAAGAGAGGGAAGATTGGTGATATGGGTAATTAGAATGTTCAGTGTTTGGGGAGGGGGAGGGGAGAAATGGGGAGAGAATTTTGGAACCCAGAATCTTGTGAAAATGAATATAAAAAGTTAAATACATTTATTAAAAAAAAAAAAAAAAAAAAACAAATGCTGTTCCCCAGCCTCAGGGCTTTTGGCGGCAGGCCTGCCTGCTATTAAATGGGAGCTTACTTCCTGGTGCTCAGGTGGGGCAGGGTCATCTCCCAGGCTCAGTTCCCTGAGGGGTTTTATGCAGAGACATTTTGTAATGGAGCTGCTGGCAAGTTCCTGCCTGCTCTGGGAGCCTCTTGCCACCTGCTGCCTCTGCCACTGCCTCTGCCATTGGCTCTGCTGCTGCCTCCCGAGGGTGCCTGGGTCCCAGAGACACCCCGCTCCCCTTTCAGCCCGTCTCTCTCACTGACCTGTGCGTCTGTCGGTGGAGGGACCTTCGCGGCAGCTGGAGATTCCATCCCTGAAGCCTGCTCGAATCTACACACTCCTCTTGGGGCCTCGCGGCCAGGGCAGTGGAGGTCTCCGATCCCGTCTGGTGCGCGATGGACCTTTGGGATTGGTTTTTCAGGGCTCTCTGGAACAGAAATCTCTTTCACTGTGTTGCTGCGCAGATTCCACTGTTCTAGAATTTATTAGGAGTTCTTTTTAGAGCAGATCCATGGGCTGTGGGTTCGGAGCTAGCACATGTGGGTCTTTCTACTCTGCCATCTTGACTCTGCCCCCGAGCAGCATTATTCTTAGCTGTCCACAAGTTTTTCCAGACAGCCAAATGCTATCCAAGACACAACAGCAAGTTTAAGAAATCACAGGTCCAGAGAAACCCAGGACTCAGTCAGTGAAAATTAATATAACATGGAAAAGAAAATAAATAAATAATTGCTGTAATTGTGCCATATTATTAGAACCCAAACATAACAACTTAAAACCTCATACCTGAGAAAGTATTGTTGCCAAACATAGATATATATGGTGGAATACAATGCCTGAAAGGCTCTGCAAAGGTTTTTTATCTCAGTTGAAAGCTGTGTTTTTCATAATGACTGTACCTCATTGGGATGGTAAGAAAGACTCATCTTCTATAGATAGTTCTTCTCCATCTGCGCCCAAGTCCAGAATAAAATGTCAATCAGTCATTCAAAGTCACTCTCTCCTCAGTAAATCTTTCAATCAAAAAACATTCCAGAAAAAACATACTGAGTTTTATTTGAATTTAAAGGCATTTTGGAGTCCTGGGAGATGGGCTCCCAGAAGCCCCACAAAGCACTTCAACAAGTAGACTGTTACCAACCAGACGCAAACTGTACTTAGTCTGTTACTTTTCAGTAATGATCAGGCTGCTTCACTAACACACACCACAAGCAGAAATTGGACTTTGGCGTTCAGTTGCCTTCCCTCTTCTTCTTGTTGCTTTCAAGTCATTAGGACTATGTATCATTGTGTCTTCTAAATGATAGATGTTGACTGAATATTGAAAGTACATTAGCCTGATGTCTCTAACATCTGAGTGAATACCGGAAGTATATGCGACATCTAGGAAAATTTATGAACCTCTCTGTAGAACCTACTATTACTTCCTCCTTCTACATATTTTCCCTTTCCCCCTCCTCTTCCTGTTCCCTCTCTCATCCTTTCCTCCGCTTTCTTCTTTCTCTCTCTCTGTCTCCCTCCTCTTTTTTTTCCTGTCTTCCTCTTCTCTGTTGTTGTGTATCTTTATATCTCTCTATCTCTCT
This sequence comes from Potorous gilbertii, assembly GCA_028658325.1. Taxonomy (NCBI): domain Eukaryota; kingdom Metazoa; phylum Chordata; class Mammalia; order Diprotodontia; family Potoroidae; genus Potorous; species Potorous gilbertii. The sequence continues at coordinate 11,032 of JAQQSK010009503.1, read as the reverse complement.
GTCCCTCTCAGTTTCTATCTCTCTTTCTATCTGTTTATGTGTGTCTGTTTCTGCTGTCCGTCTGTCTCTATCTCTGCGTGTGTATCTGTCTGTCTAAGTCTATGCCTCTCTCCCTTCCCACTTCGAAACAGGATGTTGCTATGGAAAATGTAATGTTATTCTCTGCCTGACTATAGATCAAATCTACCTATATTTGCTTGGTATGTTTATCATCAATGTCCAGAACTCTGCCATTGGAAATCATGATGACCACTATTTTGACCAATTTCCTTTTATTTATCAATGATTAGACTCTGATAATCTAATCATAATCTAATGATAGATAGAACATCATCTTGATAAACAGTCCTCCCATATTTACCTCACAACTTTGCTGATCTCAAGTCCCACCCTTTTAACTATGTGCTGAGTAGTTCCAATTATATGTCTCAAAGGAATCGCAAACTGAAAATAGTCTACAAAATTAATAATTTCTTTTAAACTCTTATTCTTTGTAAATTTTCCTATTTATAATAACATTTCCCTAGTTGCCTTTTTTTGGCAACCTGTCTTTTTTGATTCTTTTTTCTTTCTAATTCATCCAGTACTTTACCAAATCTTGTCGATTCTGTCTCCTATACACCACTTCCATCAGTACACCAAGCCACCTTAGAACAGAACTTTATCATCTCTTGCCTGAAATATTACAATAATCTGTTTCATTACACTCTCCCGTCCATTCCATCCCTAAACTGGCGACAAGGCACTAGTCCAATGGGATATTTATGAGTGTACTTCTGTTCTGAACAAAAAAACTAGAATGGTTTTCTATTATATTTCAAAATACGATAAAACATAATACAATTTTTTTTTTATTTTGTCATCCAAAGACCTCACTGTTTGGCATTGAATGGTCTTTACAATCTGAATGCATGCCACTCTTCCTTTCCTCATTGTCCTATTTCACTATCTCATTATCTATTATGGTTTTCATTATGATGCATTGATTTATTTTTTCCTGGAACAACTTTTCTTGTAACCTCTGGTATCACATCCACAATTGTTTATCCAATATCTCACACTGAATTTTTTGTAGACAACTTAAACTCATCAAGTCCAAAAATAAACTCACTATCTTGTCCTTCTAAACTCCCACCTTTTCCTAAGTTTTTTATTACTGCCAAAGATATTAATATCCTCTCAATCATTACAATCCAATCTAGGTGCCATCTTGGCTTTTCTGGCTATCCACCCTTCTCTCTCCCTTTTCATACCAACCTCTCTTCGGTTCTTAAATTCTGTCATTTTTACCGTCCTAAATCCACTTGTATATGCCTCCTACTCTCCTTTGTCATTACAGTAGCCTGTTAAAGGATTCATCAATTCATGCCTTGATGATTGAAATGAAAATTATTGTTGTTCTCCCTGACACAAATATTATTCTGTTCCAGTTAAGTCCTTTCATTTACTGAAACACATGTTTGATCACATCACCTCGGATCTCTATCACACTCTCGAAAAAGCATAAATTCTTATGCTTGATTTTTAAAGAGCATCATAACCTGGACAATTCCTACCTTCCCAGTCTTCTTCCACTGACATACACTCTAAATACTCTGTGATGCAGTGACACTGTCTTCCTTTATATTTTACACAGAAAACCCCTCAATACTGTGATGAATATGTGTATTCTTTCACGCATGTCTAAACCTCTCACCCTTCTCATGTGTGCCTTCTAGATTTTCTGGATTTTTTGAAATTCCATCTAAATTCCAACTTTCTGAAAGAAGACTTTCCTAGATCTCCGTAATACTAGTGCTTTTTCTCTGACAGTAATCCCAATTTATTCTCTACATAACATATTTTTACATATCTTAAGTAATTTGTTAATTATTAGTGATGAAAAGAAAGGCCAACCCTCCAAAGGAATCCTTTTCCTCATCTCAAAAAGATGATATTTTCGGAGGGAAATATTTAAAATATAAAAATATGCAAAAAGTGATACATAGAGAATAATACAAATTCTTGTGTTTGATTGTTGAAAGGCATCGTAACCTGGTTAATTGTTAATTGACTTAGTGAGTGTATCCCGCACTCAGTACTCAGACCTGTTCAACTATTTGCTCTCAACTTTGGCTTTCTTCTCTTTATAGGTCTTGATTCCCTTCGGCTTTCTGTCTCCCCTAATGCTGGGCTTTCCAAAGATTTATTTTCCCTCTCGTCTCTTTACATTCTCATGTGCTATAAACTCTTACCAATCTCATCCTGCTTCCTGTCCAGACTTCCAATGATATATTTTGAATTTCCCCTTTGACATCGTTTTGGTATCTCATAGTAAACATATCTAAAAGAGAGCATATTATTCCATCCTATAGACCTCCTTTCCTATTGCTTTGTTTTGATCAACAATATTCATTCATTGACGCTTGAAATCTTAGTGTCACTTGTTGATATTTCTCTCATCCCTCCCACAAGCAATCAATGATTAAGTGTTGTATATACATACTATCTTTGAAATACTGGTGAATTCATTGCCTTTTATGGTTAATGGGACCCTCAGAAAATGGGCTGTATTTATAACACATTTTTACTACTGTAATAGTATCGTAAAAAGTCTCTGCTCTCTAGATTTTTCCCTTGCCTCTCCCTATAATCTGCCATTCATTGACAAAAGAGTTCTTTTATGTTATAAAGTTTTTGTATCACCCTGTGTTTAACCTCTGTGTTTAAAGAACTTCAGTGGCCCCTTATCAACTACTTAGTAAAGTTCAAACTCCAAAATATTTCAGAACTCATGTAATCCACTGTTCTCCTTCTTCTCTAGATTTACCTTGAAGTTCTTCCTCCTATGGTCTCTGGTGACAAGAGTAATGAAGGGTGAATATCCATATATCAATTTACTCCCAACTTCTTTCTAGTTCCATTTTTTATAGTATAAAGTTAAGGACAAGTGGTAAGTAGAAAAAAGAATGATTTTACCTAAAAAAGAAAGAGTTACTACTTCATTCTATGCATGCATATCATATTAGTCATCTTTGACAGAATGAATAAGGCAATCTAAACAATTCCAAATGCTGTTCGTCTATATAAAGATGTAGACAATTTCATTGATTTGGATTAAATGAATTTTATGTGAGGTTTTTCTCTGATAAATTAAGAAATACTTAGAGAACACACATATTTCAATTCTTTTCTGCCTTTTAAAAAAAATTCCGTGTCCTCAAAGAGCTTACTGTTTAACTATATGTGGCAGGGAAAGCACCACAATTGAATAATAGAGGAAAGCAGTAGGCATGCCTTGTTGTGAGGATAACATTGGGCATGTTTCCCCTCTGATTGTCTAGGTATACCCACAGTATTCAAGTGAAAGACACAATGTTCTGATTGTTGTTCTTCCCCTACATATAATCTCTTCATATTTTCTACAAAGAATGATTGAAGGACAAAAATAGATCCATATTTTTAAAGCATTATTTCTCTTTGCATATTCATATTTTTTTGAAAATTTATTTAAGTTTTCAGCAATCATTACCACAAAATTTTGGTTTCCAAATTTTCTCCCCATGTCTCCCCTCCCCAAACCCCAAAGCCCCAAGCATTCTACTTGCCCCTATGAAAAAACTTCCTGCCCTTCTAACATCCCTCCCTTCCCTTATTCCCATCATCTCTTTGTCCTGTAGGGTAAGATTACTTTCTATACGCCATTATTTGTATTTCTCATTTCCTAGTTGTATTCAAGAACAATACGCAAAACTTTGAGTTACAACGTCTCTTCCTCCCTCCCCACACATCCCCTTTGGGATTAAATTAAAAGTGATAATCCAAGAATATGTTGTTTACAAGAAACTCATTTGAAAAGGGGAGATACATAGAGGGTAAAGGTAAAAGGTTGAAACAGACTATATCGTGCTTGAGCTGATGTGAGAAAAGCAGGGGTAGCAATCCCAATCTCAGACAGAGCAAAAGCAGAAATAGATCTTATCAAAACATATAAGGAAGGAAACTGTATCCTGCTAAAAGACACCATGGAAAATGAAGCAATATCGTTACTAAACATATATGCTCCAAGTGGTATAGCACCCTGATTCTTAGAGGAGAAGTTAAAGGAGTTACAGAAAGAAATAGAAAGCAAAACTAGACTAGAGGGGGACCTCAACCTCCTCCTCTCCAAACTTGATAATTCTAACCTTAAAATAAACAAGAAAGTTAAGGAGGTGAATAAAATTTTGGAAAAGGTAGATATAATAGGTCTCTGGAGAAAATCGAATGAGGAGACAAAAGAATGTACCTTTTTCTCAGTGTCCCATGGCTTTATATAAAAATTGACCATGTACTAGTCAAAGAATCAGGATCTAAATTTGCCACTGCTACTGCTGGAATTATTGTTCAAAGTCATTCAGCATCTTACAGGGTCTGATTTCTCATCTGAAAATCAATGAGATTAAATAGAGGTCTCTGTTTCTTTCCAGCTTTAATTCTGTTACATTATATTGCTCATTTTCCTAGTATCTCATTTTGAGTAAGAAGAGAATTGAGATTCTTTGTAGCACAAAAGATTGAGAGATTGTTTCCTTGTTAGGAAACCCTGGATTAAGTCTCCTGATATCTATTGATTTAGTGTGAAACTAAACAAGTCATCTATCTTGCAATGCTCAAAACGGATCTCTATTGCAAGAGGTAGTAAATTTGCTAATCAGATTGTTTTTCTTTTAATCACAAATCTAATTACTCACTCCCCCAACCTAATAATAGAATTTCCTTATATGAAAAAGACCTCCTTTCCTCAGTTGCCTCCTGGTAAATATTATAGTTGCTTATATTAGTGAAAAATTAACTATTAAAACATTGTGGAATAAGTGACTCCAGATGATAGTTTTATAGCAGTGATTAGTGAAAATTCCTTCTATAATACGCAATTCCATGAGAGATGTAAAATCATTTGCATCCAATTGTTGGGAATTAAAATGAGAGTTAGTTTATATTTATCGATGTAGCTAAACCATTGTTCTTCTTATTTTCACTCAGACATTTCATTCTTTTTTCTCATTGTGGCTGTGAACTTCCAAAAAAATCACGTTTACTTTGCTCATTTCATTTATTTTTGCCATTTCAGGTTATAGATTTTTTATACAGTTTTTAATCTGGGAAGTAAAATATTCTAAAATTTATTCAGCTAACTCATACAGAATTTAACAGCCTGAGTGTCATAAAATTAAAAAATGAATGGGACTTTAGTGGTATCTATTCTAACTAGATTTTTTTCAGAAGAGAAGTGAAGTTGAAGGAGTTGCAATGACTTTCCCAAGGTCACTTTTATATAAAAGAACAGAACAAAGAATTAAATCCAGTATCTGGGCCTCAGAATTAAACACAGTTTCTAATGCCTGGTGATTTTCATTGCCCAGAGAAAAAATTCACAAACTTGTTAGCATTATTAAATATTGAACACAGCTAGCCTTTTTCCTCATCATGTTTACCTTTTAAATAAAAAGAATATATATATACATATATGTATATATATATATATATGTATATATATATACATATATATATATATATATATATGTATACATATATATATATATATACATATATATATATATATATATTATAACCAGTCTCATAAGTACCCAGGACACTTTCCTGTGAATCTTTTGTCCTAGTCTGGATTCTTCCACGGACCTTGGCGTGAGCTTCGCCAAGATATTTTCTTTATTTCTTAGAAACTTGATCTGTAAAATTATGTGAAAAAAAATCAGTCCAAAACCCTCTGCATGTATACAAAGGGCAAGCTAGAAAATATGAGTCTAAAACCAAAAATTGTTATCTATTCAAAAGTTTCATTCGGAATATAGTCTATCATCCTACTATTGTTAAAAGGTTTCTAAGGATACCAAAGGAGGAACGGATACAGAGTGACTATAAAGACTGAAAGCATTTCCCCATGAAACAGTTTTCACTCATCATATGGCTGGTCATGTCACACCTTATTCTCTACTATGCCCTATTAGGCAATGTTTCCCAGGGAGGCTCATTATGTTGCTTTTGGGAAAGTGCCAACATTTTCAAACCAAATTATGCCAAAATTTTTCATCCTCTTTCCTTCTAAAGGGAAATCTTCCATGAGGCAATAGACATAAATCAAGGATAAAGCATTCATTTTTATACCTGCAGTCAGTAATGGTTGAAATGGCATTTTTTTTATTGAAATGTGTCATTTTCACCAAGGCTTCCTCCTTTTCCTTCTCTTGTTCTCCCTCCTCCTCCTCCATCTTGCCTTCTACCTCCTCCTCCCAATAACAACAAAACAGCACCAGCAACCATAACTGCAGGAAAATAGTGTGCGCAGTGATTATTATAATAATCTGTATGGAAGGAATTACAATAATCTATATGAATGGAACACCAAACTCAAAGATTTGAAACTGAGTGTGGTGAAATTAGAAAGGACAGGTTTGGACCCCAATGAAAGATATAAAGAGACACTTTCCTCTTCTTCCTTTATGATATTTAGTATCCTTGGATGCTAAATGTTGCCTACAATGTCAGATGATTTTCTCTGACATTGTTATTAAAATTTTCCTCTTCCTCTCTTTCTTTTTCTTCTATTTTTTTTGAACAGGTGTTCTGAAAGAGAAAGAAAAGGAAAGTATGGAGGTATAATTTTGATAAAAATATATCTATCTATGAAAGTATTTAAAAATAAAACTAATTAAAATTCTGAATTCTGGTAGCTCATAAAGCCACAAACCTGCATATTCTTTTGTATTTTTGTCTAGGGTGAAATTGAGTATTGGTAGTGGGGATGGTGGTGGCTGTTTTCACTTTTTCAAGTTCTCACTTTTCGTTGCTAATTCTTTGTGATGTGATGGTGTATTAGCAAGCACCCTAGCACAGTCAGGATTGCCTGCTAGCACACATTCTTTGATCTGCTTAATAAAATAAAGAGAATCTCAAAGGAGTTAACAATCCTTCTTTAATTAAACGTACATAAATAATTCACTGGTTCAGGAGAAACGTCAAAACCGTGAACGTGGAGAAAATACAAACTGAGAAAATGCAAACAGAGAAATTAGTACAAAGATCAACAGATGGGGCTGCAACTGTCTGACGAAGTAATGCAACCGCCTAAATGTACCAGCAGAGGAGGAAGCACCTGCAACAGCATTTGAGTAGCTGGGGTACTCTTAAGAAATGGCTACTAAGACTCCAATCCAGGGAATCAAAATGTCCTTCTAGTAAGTAAAACCCACAAAGCAAAACACCAATCTCCCACCACTTATAATTTTCCAATTATAGGCTTAGAGCCAGAAGGTTTCACAACCATATGGTTCAGCACAGCTGTAAATTACCCTTCAGATGTCACAATTTGGCCTTAACTTAGGAAACAGTACTCCAAAGAGAAAAGGAAAATCCCACTTTGTTTTCTCTTAGAAATGGATGTAAATACTACTGCATATCTTAATTCATAGTGCCCTTTCCATGGTTACCACTGATATATTTATTGCTAAAAACCAATTTTCTTTTCTCAGTCCTCTTTCTTATCCTTTTTTCTCCCAAACTCAACCCACCCTGGGAAAGCGTCTCAATGAAAATTGGCACTCAAATTTTGGGAAACTTGACATGAGTAATCGTTCCTCTTCTCTTGTATGAAAGATGACCCTCACATCCTTTTCTGATCATCTCAAAACCATGAATCCTCTTCATTACTTGGTCTCCTTCCCCATTAGAATGAAAGCTCTTTAGGATATGACTATTTTGTTTGCTTGAATGGGAAGCTTCAGCACTTAGCCCCTTGGCTGACACATAGTCAACATATCACATCAAGGACCATTTATTGCACAGTCATTTTGTGACAAGTACTGTGCTAAGCACTAGGCAATATATATATATATATATATATATATATATATATATATATATTTTTAAACTGATCTTACTTTTAAGGTGCTTATGGTCTAACGGGTTTGAGGACAGAAAACATACATATTAGACATATCATCAGCAAATGGGAGACAATGTCAGGGTGAAGTACTAAAATAAAGGAGGAATAGGAAAGGCTTCATACAGAAGGTGAGGTTTTAGCTGAGGCTTGAGAAGGAGGTGTAAGGAAAGGAATATTCCCAGAATAGTAGACATTCATGAAATATACCCAGACTAAGTGTACTGTTCAAGGAACAGTAAAGAAGCCAGAAACATTATTTCAAAGAGTATGTGGAGGAAAGTAAGGAAATAAATAGGAAAGGGAAACTTAAGGAAAGACTTCAAAAATCAAAAAAAGATTTTATAAAGTATTTCGTATTCACTTCATATTCTGTGTCTCCTTTTCTCTGTCTCTCTGTTTCTCTCTGTCTCTCTCTCTGTCTCTCCCTCTCTCTCTCTCTCTCTCTCTCTCTCTCTCTCTCTCTCTCTATATATATATATATATATATATATATATATATATATATATATATGTCTTCCCATCTGTCTGTCTCTCTGGCTCTCTCTGCATCTATAGTCAGCTGTGATCACTGGTTCCTTCTGAATATTTTGTTTGCTTTTTTTTCATGGTTTCCCTCATTTATTTTGTTTCCTCTATGCAACATGACTAATGTGACAATGTGCTTAAAAACTATGTATGGATATCATATAAGATTACATGCCATGTTGGGGAGGGAGTGGGGAATGAGGGGGCAAAAATGTAAGAATTACGCTATTGATTGTAGAAAATTAGAAATAAATAAATCACTAAGAAAAAATGAAGGTTTAATTTTTCAAATGTATGGAGAGTTAACCAAATTTGTCAGAATACAAGCAAGTAGTAAGTTTCCCCAAATATTTACTTAAAAAACAAAACAAAATAAAAAAACCACCTAGAACGAAAAGAAAAAATACATAAGAAAATTAGAGAAAATTGAGGCAGACATAGATTGAATGAATTCTCAATAGTTGTAAAACTTGTAACAGTATCTGAAATTGTATGTGAACTCAGTATTAGCTACAGATACATGAAGAAAGAAAGTATATGGTAGTATTTTTTGATAACTTTGATCAGAAAGAAAGTAGGTAAAGAGGCAAGTAGATAGGACAGCGGTTAGAGCACTGAGTTTTCAGTTTTCAGACCTGAGTTCACACAGAGCTTTTAGAGAGGGGCAAGCACACTGGAACTATCCAAAAAAATTAAAAAAGGAAAGTAAAAGGACAGAAATGAAAAAGAAATTAGAATGAAGAGATATTAAGGCAGCAAATAGTCTTAGAAAAATCAACTCTAAGAATATATAAAAATATTTGTAGTTCTCTTGAATTGGTAATCTGAAGGTAGGAACACAAATTATGAAATGAATGAACAAGTAATTGCGGGTGGATAACTATTGTCCTATAAGGAACGATGAATGGGAGGAATACAAAGAAACTGAGGATGATTTGTAAAAAGTGATGTAGGATGCAGTGAAAAGAACCATAGAATAATCAAGACCATGACAAAAATATTGTCAAGACAGTTACTTAAAAGACTTAGGGAATCTGATCTGGGTAAAAACCAGCCACCATTATGGGTGATTAATGAGGCAAGTATCTTACACACATAATAATGATTAATTGAGGATAAATATATGGATAAAATTATATACTTTCAGGTGTATATACATACACACAGACTACATATATACACAGAATTATATATCTATATTTGTATACTATATATGTGTATATATGTATATAGGTATAAATATATATATATATATATATGTATGTACACAAAATATATGTGTAATATGTATATCCAACTGGAAAATTTGTTTTGCTTGACTATATTTACGTAGAATATTTTTCCCTCTCATTCTAGATGTGGATGGAGAGGATTGGAAAATATTAATTATTGTTGAATGAAAAATAAAGATTTTTAAAACATAAAGGAAGAATTGGACTCTAGTATAAACTACCGTATAATCTCTAATGTGATTTGTGTAGTTATTTAATCTCTCTAAAATGCATTTTCCCCCGAAATTTGGCAACCAAAAATAACTCCAAGTTATGGTGATAATTAAAAGAAACAATTAAAGAAGAGAATTAGAAAATATCTTACACTGTGAAGATTTCTATTACTAACTGAAGAGTCCTTCCTTCAATGCCATCCTAAATGCTTTAAAGAGAAATAACACGGTATAACAATAGGATATTTATATAACTCATTTCCACAACCCTAAGAAGTGTTTATTGGATGGTTTCCTTATAACAATTATATTAAAAATGTAGTAAAATTTAACAGATGTCTGTGGGAACCCTTCATGAAGAGAGAGAAGAGAAAATTAGAAAAAGGAAGGCAAACTCAAATAGACGGAAAAATAGGTAGGATAAACGAGTCTTGGGAAGAATGTGATATAAAAGGTATCATATGAGACAGTACCTAATCTGGCTGAAGGGAAGGTCATAGTAGTATATAAAGCACATGAAAAATCTATGTCAACCTGTTGTTTTTTGTTCTTTGCATTCTAATGTTCATGTTAGTTGAAGAAACTGTTTTCTAAGATACGCATACATGCACACAAAAGCACATATGTGTATATGTATACGTACATGCATATAAATGTTCAAGATGAAAACTTCTAATAAAAAGTAATGTTTCACACACTATTTAACAGTTCATAGTATTTAACATAATAGTGTGTTCACATACTATTTAACCTTTCTGATGAGCCAGTCTGTTAAACTTTTTTTCTGTTTATTTAACTTCACCAAAAATAGTACTTAACACCTGAAGTCTTTTTCTTCCACACTTCCTTATCTTCAAAACTGCTCACGTGTTTTTCTTCGAAGAGAAGTAGAAACAGTTTTCATTCTAGTGGATAATGGCGAACACTTGGAGTTTATTGGATGGGGAAGATGAGAGGTTACAGAAGCTTGAGGCAGGAAGAAAAGTACTGTCGGGGAGGCGGAGCCAAGATGGCGGAGTAGAAAGACTCACCTATGCTAGGTCCGAACCCACAGCCCATAGATTTCCTGTAAAAAGAACTCCTGACAAATTCTGGAGCAGTGGAGGCCGCGCAGCAACACAGTGAAGGAGATTTCCGTT
>JAQQSK010009502.1:0-13064 GCA_028658325.1 Potorous gilbertii | reverse complement strand
TTGTACATGTGGGTCCCTTTCCCATTTTTATAATCTCTTGGGGATACAGTCCTAGTAGTGATATTTCTGGGTCAAATGGTATGCACATTTTTGTAGCCCTTTGGGCATAGTTCCAAACCATTCTCCAGAATGGTTGGATGAGCTCACAGCTCCACCAACAATGAATTAGTGTTCCAACTCTCCCACATCCTCTCCAGCATTTATCATTTTCTTGTTCTGACACATTTGCCAATCTTATAAGTGTGATGTGGTACCTCAGAGTTCAAAATGACATTCTTAAAACACACCATGCCACTCCCTTACTCAAGAAGGTTTAGGAGCTTTGTGCATTTCTCAGATGGAAAACATGCATATTTTATGAAAGAGGATGCTGTAGGTTTATGACTGAGGGGGAGAGGGATTTTATTGTTGTTGTGGCTTTTAAAATTACATTTTTTTCATTAAATGCTTTCTGTTGAACCAACGTGTCTTCAGGTTGATTAGTAAAAACCAATATTTCTGTGGGATTTCATAAGCTGTAGTTTTTAAGTGAATGTGGACTCACATAGTACCTTGAGCCTGAGGTAGACTTGTCTGAGAGACTCCCATGCATTTTTAGCAGTTTATTTTTGCTTTATTAAAGCTAATTTTGTTTCTATATCAGGAAATAGAATGATGAGTTGGCTTATTTTTATTTACCAAGTTAATTATAACTTCTACTTGCTGAGTCATCAGGAGGTGAACCATTGGTATAGTGGGAAGAGTACTAGCCCTGGAGTCAAGAAAGCCCTGGGTTCAAGTCCTGACTGTGATACTATGTGTCTTAGTTGTGTTGGCTGTGACTTAATCTCTAAACTTCAGTTTCTTCATCTGTAAAAATGAAATAATAATACTCGTACTATTTACCAGGTAGGTTGATTGTAAAGATCAAAATAAATTCTGCAAAGTGTTTTGAAAACCTTAAAATGTATATAAATGTCAATTATTGGCTAATTATGAATATCTTCTAAAATTTATTTTTTCAATACTTGGTTTCCCCCCCTACAAATTTGCTCTGCAGTAGAGGAATACCACCAAAATGGTCTGCTGCCATAGTATGTTTTTGTTTTTACTAAATAATTCTCACTAAGTCTCCAAACATTGGAGGGTATGTTTATAATTTAATCATTCAGAAGTCTATACTGTCTGGCTCCAGAAGAGGTCTTTTCCCCATCTTTCCCTCTACAAATTATTTCCAAATTCTACTTTGGTGGCAAGTCAATTTCAACTTAATTTTGTTTTCATTTATCTTCTTACAATACATTTCTGAGAGAAAATGAAGGGTTCTGCTCTGTGTGAATAAACCTGCAGAAATAGTAGCCAGCACAAGTTGCTTCTTTTCATACTAGACCGCTCTCAATGAGCATCCTTTTTCTGGAGATCTACATGACAGTTTGAGGATAGATATAAAGTATCTGATGCCTTACTGGGATCTTCTATCTAGGCAAATAGAAAAAGTATTTCTCTCAGATAAAATATTTTCCCCCATCTTTCTATATCTATAAATCTATTTCATGGACCTTTGTAACTATTTCTCAGAACTTTTGTAATTATGTAGCACTTAAAATGATATTTATGTAATGTTTGAAAAGTTTATGTATCCCTCCATTATATTTTATTAACTTTACACTTATTTTTTTAAATGTTCCTATATGTATACATTTTTTCTCCCCCTAAAATTGTAAGGTCCTTAGGGATGTGGATTGCTCCAGTTTTGTCCTTGTTTTCTCAGCATCTAGTGCCCAACACATAGTAGGTGTTAATACATGTTTGTTGATCTATTAATTGTCATCAATTCCTTTTTAATGATAGTTTTGTGTTTTAACATTTAAATATGTAGGATTTTCACACAGAGTTTATGTGTAGATTTTTAACAGAACCTTAAAATAATATGCAAATTCCTTTAAAAAACCATTTAATAAAAGTAAATCCTGAATAGTTTTTCAATTATCTGAAAAAAAGTTTTTCTCTTTTTTCCTAAAGAAGTAGTTGATACATGAGGTCATTCTAAGTGGCTGTGTTTTTTTACAAATATAATTCAGATCTAAAATTGTTCAGTCATGTCCTATGCTTTGTCAGACCCTATTTGGGGTTTTCTTGGCAAAAATACTGGAGGAGTTTGCCGTTTTCTTCTTCAGCTCATTTTACCCATGAGGAACTGAAGCAAATAGGGTTAAGTGACTTACTCAGGGTCATGCCGCTAGTAAGGATCTGAGACCAGATTTGAACTCATGAAGATGAATCTTCCTGATTCAAAGTTGTACCCACTGTGCCATCTAGCTGCTCCCAAATTAGCATGCCATGTGGGTTTTTTTAGACTAGGTATTCAGGAATGCTTAAACCCTGTCCACAGTCTTTAAGTAGGCTCTGTGCTATGATGTTAATGACAGATTGAGAAGAATGTGGATCTCTGTACCAAAAAATATAGGACTATATATATTATATACACACACTTCTTAGAAACTTGTGGAAGTTTTATTATAGCTACTAGCAAATTCCTTAGGGGATCCCAACTGGCTTTTTCAAAAGAAAACTGAGTGTATCAAAACCAAAAAAAGGGAAATGTGATTAATTTACTAAAATTCACTGATCTTCAGAGTAAGGAGGGCAGTGTGGGGTAGTAGAAAAGTCCTACGATCTGGATTTGGTGTCCTTTGACTTACACTAGCCTTCTTAAATGCCATGGTACTTTATTTTTGTTGGGAAAGCAGCACAAAGTAGGGTTCTACATTTGGAGCTGGAGGACCCAATTTCAAATCCCACTTTTGATACTTTCAAGCTCTGTGACCTTGAACAAGACATTTGATTCTCTCAACCTCAGTTTCCCCATTTCTAAAATGGTGACAATAACAGCTGCTTTATGCTATTGCAAGGCTCCAAGACAATGGAAGTATCACTCTTTGGAAACTTCAAAGCACAATATAAAGCTGTTACTGTTTATCTATTATTGTTGCTTTTGGTTATAGAAAGTCCCTTATTTTATTTGGGAAGGATAGGGGGGAAGTGGTAATTTTGTTTTTATTCCTTGATTTAGGATTTTAGTGCCTATAACTTCCTAGAGTTTATATTAGACAGTAATATAGTTCTTAAAGGTGAGAGTACTAACCATGAGTGGTCAGTTGAAAAATTGGCAAAACGTGTTACTTTAACATCTCCTAAGTAGTAGTCATTTACTTTTTAAAATAGAAACTTACTATTCCAAAAGCATTTAAATGCCTTGCACTCATATTAGCATATTTCTCCCAAAGATCTTAAAATAATTCATGTTAGCATCTCAATTACCTTACAAAATACAGAAGAGGTGGAGAGGTTATGTTCTATATTTTAGAGAAGGGGAATTAAGATTCATCAAGGTCAGCATCTGCCCAAGGAGACAATTGGAAGTTAGAAACAGGAGACAAAAATAGGTTTCAAAAGCCTTCTGTGCCCTGTAAGCTGAGTTCTCTTCTGTGTCTTACTGCTCCAGGAGGGACCTAGTCCCGGGGTCATTTCTATGAGAGGTCACTTAGAATGCATTTGCTGTCTATCTCTCATGGATTATACAATGGAGATATATTGGAGCCAGCTACCACTGGCTTTTGAGAGCCAATTGTTAAATTTTCTTTGTATGAAGAAAGTCAGTAAGTGCTACAGATGAGGATTTGATTTATTGTTTCTGTGAATTTCTGGATTTAAAAAAGTGATGGAGAAAATGTTAATAAAAATCCATATTAAACTTAGACTTAAAAGTGTGTTGTTCATCTGTTTTTTCCCCCAGAGAGACAGTTGTTAAGACATTTACTGTCATACTCCTGCATTTCACTGTTTGAGAAAATGATGCTTTTAAAAATTTATTAAGTACCTACTGGATGCTAAGGAACCAGGCTAGGCACTGAGATGAGAGGACAATAAAATAAACAATCCCTATCCTTAAGAAAATGGGGTAACTGAATGCTGAATCTGGAGTCAGAAAGACTTGACTTCAAATCCAGTCTCAGACACTTTTTGTTTGAGGGAAAGAACACACACATGTATAGGTATGTATATAAAACATGACTACAAATTAATTTCTTTCAGTCTAAAATTATCTCCTTTTTGCTCTGTATGTGTCTTATTTGTGCATAATGGTTTGCATGCTATCTTCCCCCATTAGATTGTGAATTCCTTGATAGCAGAGATCATCTATCTATCTATCTATCTATCATCTATCTATCTATCTATCTATCTGTCTGTCTGTCTGTCGATCTATCTGTCTGTCTATCCATCCATCCCTCTCTATCTACCCATCCATCCATCAAGCCTTCTTTCTGTCTGTCTGTCCATGTGTCTGTCTATGCCTTTCTTTGTATCCTGAGAACTTAGCACAGTCCCATAGTTAGTACTTAATGAGTATTTACTGACTTGACTTGGCGATGGGGGTAGACTAAAAAAAGTCTTGTGGAAATGGTACAGCTTAAGATGAGCTTTGAAAGAAATGATGTATTTTGAGAGGGCAAGTTTAGGAGGCAGTTCATTCCAGGCTTGGGAGGACAACTTGTGCAAAATCACAGAAAAGGGAAATAGGATCGAATAAGTGCGGGACAGGAAGAAAGTCAGTTTGGTGAACTGTAGAGTACACAAAGGGAAAATGAAGTATAACAAAGCTGGAAAGGTAGGTTGGAGCCAGGTTACAAAGGGTTTGCAATACCAAACAAAGCATTTGTGTTTGATCCTAGCGGGAATTGGGAGCCACTGAACTTTATTCAGCAGGAATGCAATGTGGTCAGTCCTTGTGCTTTAGCATAGGGGATGGAGGAAGAAGGGAGGGAGAACACTCTGACCTGAAGTGATGAAGAAGGAACAGTAGTCTCACAGCTAGTAAGTGTCTGAATCTGGATTTGAATTCTGGTCTTGCTGACTCCAGACTCAGTGCTCTATCCACTGTACCACCAACCTGCCCTTTATTGTTATTTGTCCTTAGTTTTCAGAGAGGGCCATGACAGCAGGAAGGTGATGCTGTGACTGGCAAGTGAATTGGATTGAAGTGAGGAAGGGCTGTCCAAAGTCACCTGCCTCACTTTCTCCTCCTGAGCCATCTGGAGCCAGTGGCAAGATATAGATCAGGACAACTGGAGATGGCCCCAGATGCAGTGGGAGCCCTTAACCTCTTAAGCTAAGATCTTTCCCAGGTCCCAGTTTGACTGAGACAATGCCCACTCATTCAGTGACTAAGGTCAGGTAAGAAATGAGGCAAAGAGTAGGCTCTTTTACCTAGTCAAAAACAAAAAAAAATCTGGGAGGACAAGACCCTCAAGGTTTCTGGCCATTGGGACAGTTAGGAGCATGAATAGACAGACGGCAGGACAGCAGGGAATAAGATTACTTTGATGGGATGTATAAAGATGAAGATGGCTTCACCCTCTCTTATTCTTTCTCTTATGACCCCCTTTTTCTCCCTCATTCTCCTAGAGGGACCCAAGAGGCAGAAGATGGGATGAGACCCATTAGAGCCTCATCAATAGCTCCTGAGTCAGAACTTTTCCTCTAATTGGTACTCTGCCCTCCCTGCATCCCTTCTTCCCCACTAACACACACACCCATGCCCACACACACATTCTACCCAACAGATTGATTGCTTGATCTAGGAGGGCTGGGGATGGGGAGAGTATTTGAATGAGGCTACCAGGGTATGTGTGTGTGTGTGTGTTTGTCCTTCATTGCCAAAGAAGACCATGCCATCAGAGAAATGATGACATGACTTGCCTTTGACTTTGTTTTGAGTGAAGGAGGGCTGTGCAGGTCACTTCTCCTCCAGAGCCATCTGAATCTAGTGACCAGATATTTGTCAAAGTGACTGGAGATGACCCAGGATGAGGCAATTGGGGTGAAGTGACTTGCCCAAGGTCACACAGCTGGTGACTATCAAGTGTCTGAGGTGAGATTTGAACTCAGGTCTTCCTGATTCCTGCACTGGTGCTCTATCTACTGCACCACCTAGCTGCCCCAGGCCACCAGGGAATGACCAGGGGAAGCCTGAGTCTGGGAGACAGAATCCAGTCTGGGATTTCAGCCCACTGACAGGGGGCCTGAGTGTTCTGAAAGAAGGTATGGAGAAACAAGAAGCCTGGGTAAAGGGAACAAGAACACTTTAGTGTCAGTGGTGTTTTAGGTGAGTAACTGAACCAGGAAAAACAGGATGACTGTGTCCTAAGGTCTACCTGGAAGATGGGGAGGACTCCTGGGACCCTCTGGTAGGGCTTTAGGCTTAAAGAGAAACTGGAGACAGGGAGCCAAATGTCTGGGATCTGATAGGGAAGCAGTCCACGAGTCATGGGTCCACATAAAGGGGTCAGGCAAGAGCTTTGGCGTCTGTATCCAAAGAAGGGTCCTGGACCTGCCCCTTAACTAGTGTGGTCAAGGAGTAGAAAGAAGGGAAAGGTTTGAGATATGTTCAATATATCTCTTCAGCCAGATGAGAAGTTTGTCTCATCACAACATCTAGACTTATTTTACACTTCTTAGCCTGGACATTGCTACCTTACAGTATAGACAGTTGATGAAGCCCAACATTATTCTTTTCATTCCTCTCTATTTAAGCTGTGGCCTCACAGATATTTATGCTACCCTTGTAACGTCTGCTTCTGTCGCTGATCTTGATACACTGGATTGTGTATGTTTTAATCAAACTGTTTTGTAGTTCAATCTGTGCAACTAGGTCTGCCTTGCTGGAATGACTGAGAATGGACCTCAGCTTGCCACCTCTGTCCTGTGGCATGAGCATTGTTATCACGTCAAAAAAAAGTAGAAAGGATGACTATAGGGGACAAAGTCTCTCTGTCTGTTGGATTCTTTTACCTTGTGGAATATTCTACGCAGTTTTGGATCCAAGTGGAACCTGTCTAGGTAGTTGGATCATTGACAAGCAGCAGCAGAGGGATTCTTTGCTGACATATGCCAGCAGTAGGTAGTGTGATATGGTGTAAAAAATAATGACTCTAGGGTCCTGGGTTCAAATTCCCACAGTGACACTTTGTGTGTAACATTAGGCAAGTCACAACCTATCTGAGTCTGAGTTTTTTCATCTATAAAATAAGGGGGTAGGACTAGATGGCTTTTAAGATCCCTTCTAGTTAAAGATCTATAGTCCCATGACCTCTCTTAAACTAGAATTTTAGTAATAAGCTACTGTTGGCAATGGCAAAAGAAAAGATGATTTACAGTAGTCAATATTTCCTAAATTCTGTGAAGTGTCTTGATACTGACAAAAATCTCAAGGTTTTTCTAGCTAGGCCATTACTGGATGGGAATCTGAACCTACAAATTATGGGGATTTTCTTAGTAATAATGCCCTTTTGGTCTTTGTCTGTTTGTGCAAAAACATTTATGTAAGCAGGATAAAACCAGATGTGTTCATCTCAGTTGTGCTTTGTCCCGGATCCTTTCCCTTTTCTCAGCTTAATGTGATTTCGGTATGAGTAGACCCAGTGTCTGCTGTTCAACAGATTGTCTTCACTGTGTAAGGCACTTAATCATTTAATTAAGCAATGAGACACTGGCCCATTAAAGTGTGTCCTAGATGTCTTGTAAGGCTAGAGACTGAAAGCTGAATGACTCCCATCACCCAAGAAGTACATTAGTGCTTTCCTAATAAGCACCCTGCTGTATCTGCTATATCTATAGCTTTTCCCATTCTGATAGTCTTTAAAAAAATTTTTTTTTACCATCTGTGTGCTATTGATGATCACTTCTCTGTTTAAAAAAATGCTTCCAAATGAAGAAATAAGAAAAGCACTTGAATTTCACTCAAGGCCAAAAAGGCCTGAGCTCTCACCCATTCCATTTAGAGCATCTCTCTGCTTTCTCCTGACCAAGGCTGTGCAAGTTGGGTGAATGGCAGCATTTAGCTAAAGTACCTTCTGGTAGCTCATGAGTGGGTCATCCAATATAACTAAGCATATATTGTGCACATAGGCAAGCAAATGAATGGCTCTGAGTGTTTTCAAATTCATTCAATATGTTTTTATAGCTAGAAGCAATGATGGGACCCTGGAAAGTGCGTTGGTTTTGTATTTAAATCCTACATTTGACACTTTTGATATCATTTTGGTCAAGCCATTTAACCTTCTATAGGTCTGAATTTCCTCAAATATAAGGAAAGAAGTTTGGCCTTGATTATCCCTGATGTTCCTTATACCCCTATGGTCCTATGGTCCTATCTGCTTTCTTCCTCTATACACCTTCCCATACCTTATCCCTGCCTGACAACTCTCAGGTTTAGCATAGCTATTTTTAGGGGGCTAATAACTCAAGCTCCCTTCCAATGTATTAGTTATTCTATTGATAAACCATTCCAGACACATAAATCTAACTGCAGAAGCATTTAAGACATAGAACAATATTAATTAGTAATAAAGAGAACCCAGTAGTAAAATAGTTTCTGTAGTCAAAGGGATAGAACCTTCTATTCCTTTAGAGGAGTTGTATGATCTAATTCTTCTTTTGTCTTTCTGATTTCTCAGCATAATAGGAGTTCACAATTCCATCAAAATACCATAGTCCTGGCGTTGGATTCTTGGAGTATGGTGGCCCCTGCCTGTTTGGAGAGTCTTTCCTGAATTCCCTTGGTGGGAGGCTAGAAG
Source organism: Potorous gilbertii (assembly GCA_028658325.1). NCBI lineage: Eukaryota > Metazoa > Chordata > Mammalia > Diprotodontia > Potoroidae > Potorous > Potorous gilbertii. Next base: position 4,449 of record JAQQSK010009502.1, on the reverse strand, counting down.
ATAACTGAAAGCCATTACTTTGACTCTGGAGTTATTATAGATAAGACCTCAAGGGCAACATGGCCATGATGCTCCTTTTCTTTTCCTCTCCTTCTCACACACAATTGTTTCTTGACTCTCTTGTGTATAGTGGTGCATATATATATATATACATATGTATGTATATATATCTCCGTGGCCAGCATCTAGTTTTTCAAGCCTCCCTCTTTGTAGTTCACTCTTAATCAGAATCCTTGACAATTATTTCACCACACTGTAAAGTCAAGCACAGTCAAAGTCTTGTTGAAGATAAAATCCAGAGAAAGTTTGCCAATGAACAATTTTTCATCCCTAAGCATTGTGGGAAATGAAGTCCTATGGACATGCCCTTTGCAGTTTTAAACTTTTTTGGCAACCCTTAAAAAGTAGCACTTAAATCCAACTTTGTGAAAATATAATTCAGGTATAAAGTGTTCAAATTATAGCCAAACAAAATCACTCCATGAGGAATGAATTTGGGTCCAAAAGACCTGAATCTTGACTCTTTCACTTATTAGCGTTCTTCCTTGCCATGACCTTACTCTCCAATCATATCTATCCCATGGGAAACTTGGACTTTATCCTCAGGTCTTCAGGCTCTGATAGGTAAGATTTTTGCCTTATTTTGTTGGGATTCACATTTTTATACCAGTTCTTGCAGTCTCCCTTACCAAGTCCCCCTTAGTGTATTTTGTGACCCATGAAAATGTGAACTCTTGCCTATTAGAATGTAAGGTTATCTTGTTTGCTTGTATTTGCACACCTGTCACTTAGCACGTTGAAGGTTCAGTTGTTTCAGTTGTGTCTGATTCTGTGACTGATTTTGGGTTTTCTTGGCAAAGATCCTGGAGTGGTCTGCCATTTCCTTCTCCAGCTCATTTTAAAAGAAGAAATTGAGGAAAACAGAGATAAGTGACTTGACCAGGGTCACACAGCTAGTAAGATTTGAACTCATAAAGATGAGTCTTCCTGATTCCAAGTTAGTACACTATCCACTGCTCTATAAACTGCCCTCACTTAGCACTTTGTCTGGTACATAATAAGCACTAATAAAAATGGTCTATTTATAGTTCTAGTTATAAATATGTCAATATATCTGAGGATAAATATATAAAATATATTTTTATATGATAACACATTTCTATGCATATATACATGTATTTCTAGCTCTGTCATCTAGGGCAATTCCCTTAACCTCTCTGAGACTATTTGTCCTTCAGTAAAACAAGTATAAAGCCCTCATGACTTCATGCCATGGTAAAGATCAATGCAACATTACAAAGTTCCTTATCATTCCCTCCCAGCCCACCCTCCTCTTCACTTCCCTATTTCTACGGAGACTATCACCATACTTTTAGTCATCTAGATTTACCACCTCAGTCATTCTCAATTCTATTTTTAATTCAAACATCCTCTGCCCATCTCCAGTCAGTTGTCAAGATTTTGCCGCTATAATATTACTCTCTCCACTCATCCTGTAGTTCCTCTGGTTCAGACCCTTTATCCTTAGTTTCCATTTACCATTTAAAGCCCTTTATAATTTGATTCCAACTTTCAGAGTGATTTCAAGTTACTCCTATTTATTATATCATGTTCTAGCCAAACTGGGCTGGTTGCTCTTCTGCATGCCTGAAGTATTTAACTCATATCTCTCTTTTTCACAAAAGCTCTACTCAATTCCCGGAATGATCTCTTTTCTCATCTTAGAACAACTAACTTTCTTCAAGGGTTGGGTCAAGGACTACATCCTATAAAAAGTTTTTTTTTTCTCCTGCTTTCCATTTATTAAAAACTCCCCCACAAACATTTTTTGTATCTACTTACATGTGTACATGTTGTTTCCCACAGTTGAATGTATTCTCTTGAGGTCAGTTTTCTTTTTTGTCACTGTAACCTTAGTATTTAGTACAGTGTCTGGCTAGGTATTTTCTTAATATGCGCTTGCTGAGTTGAGTTGGAGTGTCAGAGTACATGAAAAGCAATTTTAAAAATGTAAATTGCGACATAAATGTGAGGTCTTATTATTTATGACAAATTTATATTGGATGCCACCAGTTAGTCAGCCAGCAAGCATTTAGTAAGTCAGCTCTTACGTTCCAGGCATTGTGTTAAGCACTGAACATACAAAGGAAGGCAAAAAAAAATACTCTTTCTTTCAAGAATTCATTACCAGTTTAAGTCATTTTTCAGTTGTGTCTGACACTTCATGACCCTATTTGGGGTTTTCTTGGCAAAAATACTGGAGTCGTTTGCCATTTCCTTCTCCAGCTTATTTTACAGATGAGAAAACTAAGGCAAACAAGGTTAGGTGACTTGCCTAGTATCACACAGTTAGTAAATGACTGAGGCAGGATTTGAAAACTCAGATCCTCCTAACTCTAGGGTGGGCATAAGAACATGGAGTGTGCCAAGGGGAGTTAAAAAGAAGCAGAAGAAAACTTAGTCTTTGTGATAATTTTTTTTTTGTGGAGCCTAGGATGAGAAAAGCATTCCCTCAAAATTGGAGTTTGAGTTATAAGACCTTGATTCAAAACCACATACTACATGTGTGACCTTGGCCAAGTCGTTTATCCTCTGTTGGGTATCAGTTTCATTATCTGGAGGTGAGAAGAGATAACTTCTAAGTTTTCATTAGCTATAAATCATGTCATTCTGTCAATCACCCAGTAAAGACAGTTGGGCTCATTTGAAAGGATCTCTAGTTTTGAAGAGGTTAGAAATAGGAATATTTTTATAAGAATGCTGCTAATAACTCAGTAAAATAGCAATTAATTTTTAAATAAAACGTTCCAGCTTACAGATTGCTTTTCTCCCAATAGTTAGTCCATATGGGGAGATGCTACAAGTACTTTTTATCCCCATTTCACAGAAGAGGAAGCTGAGCATCAGATTAAGTGACTTCCATGGTCACACAGCTAATTAGTAAGTCATAACCTAATTTCCTGATTCTGGATCCGGTGCTATTTCTACTAAGCCACACTCTCCTTTGATCAACTATTTCCTAGTTATTTCCTATTATACATGAGGCATAATTGGGTGTATGGGGGCAAATCAACATTTGAAGGGAGGTCATTGTCCGAAAAGAATTTATAATTTGAAACTATTTTTCTATAAGATACTTCTAACAATCCACTCTGTGACTAGTTTTTCCCCAATTTTAAATAGGAGATGCCTATAATTATCCCTATTAACCTAATTTTATTTGTGTTGATTTGCATCCGTGCATCATTAGGTGCATGCCAAAATGACACTTTGCTTCTCTTTCTCCAAGTGCCTGTTGATTACAAATTACTTAATGTTAGCAGGGGCAGCTAGGTGGTGCAGTGGATAGAGCACCAGCGCAGGAGTCAGGAGGACCTGAGTTCAAATCTCACCTCAGACACTTGACACTCACTAGCTGCTTGACCTTCGGCAAGTCACTTCACCCCAATTGCCTCATCCTGAGTCATCTGCAGTCATCCTGATGAATATCTGGTCCCTGGATTCAGATGGCTCTGGAGAAGAAGTGAGGCTGGTGACCTGCACAGCCCTCCCTCACTCAAAACAGAGTCAAGTGCAAGTCATGTCATCATTTCTCTGATGGCATGGTCTTCTTCCACAACAAAGGACGAATGCATTTAATGTTAGCTAGTCTTCCTGTTATTTAGAAAAGGAGAAAGTAGTGAAGGTATCAGAATTCTATCCTATAGAATATGTATTAAACATATCATATTAGTTTTGTGAGCATACAAGTATGTCAGGTGACTGAAAATTTAACTCATTATACGCTGAAAAATATACAGTTTCATCGATGTGGACAGTCCCCTCTCTGATGAAGATTGCAACTCCTTCATACCTTAGCTAATTTCTCAGGAGCTGCTATGATCTAATTTTTAAAAAACCCATCACTTGAGGCCAATTTCTTGTAATGAGCTTCTCCCAACATATCTGGGATGTTTCTCAGATACAGTCCATCTCTGATGTGGGTTTTGCAGTCTCCGATGAGGCATCAAAGTAGGCATTTAATGGAATCTTAAAAAATAAACCTACCATTCTATTTTCCTTTGCTAATTCTTTTTTTTAAATAAATTTATTTATTTAACTTTTTACATTCATTTTCACAAAATTTTGGGTTCCAAATTTTCTCCCCCTTTGTCCCCTAACCCCACCCCAATACATCAAGCATTCTAATTTTCTCTATCACCAATCTTCCCTCTCTTCTATCATCACTCCCTTCCCTTGTCCTCATCTTCCATTTTGTCCTGTAGGGCCAGATAACTTTCTATTCCTCATTACCTGTATTCCATATTTCCTAGTAGCAAGAACAATACTCGACAGTTGTTGCTAAAACTTTGAGTTCCAACTTCTCCTCATCCCTCCCTCCCCACCCCATTCCCTTTGTGAAGGCAGGCAATTCAGTATAGGCCATATCTGTGTAGTTTTGCAAATGAC
>JAQQSK010009501.1:0-13065 GCA_028658325.1 Potorous gilbertii | reverse complement strand
CTTGATTTCTGAGAATCCTGTCCACCCTCGCCTAGATCTGCCCAGCTATTGCTTGGGGTCTGAGATTCAAATGCTGCTCCCCAGCCTCAGGGCTTTTGGCGGCAGGCCTGACTGCTATTCAGGGTAAGATTAAATCAAGTTCTCAGGTGGGGGCAGGGCCGCCTCCCAGGCTCAGTTCCCTCAGGGGCTTTATTCAGAGACCTTCTGTAATGGAGGTGCTGCCAGAGCTCCTGCCTGCTCTGGGAGCCTCTGGCAGCCTGCTGCCTCTGCTGCTGCCACTGCAGCTGCCTCCTGAGGGGCCCTGAGTCCCGGAGACACCCAGCTCCCCTCTCAGCCTGTCTCTCTCACTGACCTGTGAGTCTGTGGGTGGAGGGACCTTATCAACTGCTGGAGATTCCATCCCTGATGCCTGCTTGGATCTGCTAGCTCCTCTCAGTGGCGCGGCTGGGGCAGGGGAGGGCTCGGCTCCAGTCTGGTGCACGATGGACCTTTGGGATCGGTTTTTCAGGGCTCTCTGGAACGGAAATCTCCTTCACTGTGTTGCTGCGTGGCTTCCACTGTTCCAGAATTTGTTGAGAGTTCTTTTTAGAGGAAATCCATGGGCTGTGGGTTTCGGAGCTAGCATAGGTGAGTCTTTCTACTCCGCCATCTTGGCTCTGTCCCTGAATATACAGAACTTAGCACAGCACCTGAAACGTAGTAATCACTTAATAAATAATATTTTAATTTATCCAAAATCAGCAGAGATATAAACTGCTACCTTGAGAGAACTTCAAGGTAAAAAGGTTTTTGTTGCCGTTGGTTTGTTTTGTTTTGCTTTTGGATTGAGAAGATACGAACATATTTGTAGTGTGCAGAATAAAAAAAAAAATTAAAATGTGTATATAATTTTCTGGTGAAGGTAGAGGAGTCATGAAGATGTGGTTTTGATGAATATATGTGATAAAAAAATGTAAAGTGTTAGATTTTGTTCTGTTGGGAAATTTTGGTCTGTTAGTTCGAACAGAAATCCTTTACCTAAATGTTTGTGCCATTTAAGAAAGTTGCAAGGCACTAGGGAACTTGACAAAAATGACTGTGATAAAGTATGGACACACTTCTGATGAATCAGGGCAACTTGAAAAACTGGCGCCTCCCACCATGAAAAATGTGTAAACTTGCCACTTTAAGAGACAGAATGGTTTAGTGAAAAGATCAGGAGATTCTTATCTGAACTGAGTTCTTGCGATTTCTCTTTAGATCTATGATATTGGACAAGTCCCATATCCTTTGTGGGACTCTCTTTCATTTCTAAAACAAAAATTGTGGACTTACTCATCAAGTTTTGTTTAATGTAAAGGCACACTAAAAGGTTGAGAAACCTGCCTTAGAAAATTTTCAGCTGTATTGCCAATATGTCTCCTTTTTTCTCTGAATCTCAGTTTCCTCATTTTTAAAATGAGGATAATGATATCTGTAAGAAGTAAAGAATGAAAAATACTTTTTCTTAAAAAGACCATCCTTATGTATCTGTAGAACCTGTATAAGACTGCATGCCATCTTGGGGAGGGAATGGGGAGGTAGGGGGGAAGAAGAGAGAGGGAGAGAAAAAATCTAAGATAAATGGAAGCGATTGTAGAACACTGAAAACAAATAAAATAATTTTTTAAAAAAGACCGTCCTTTCTAGACTTTAATGTTTGGAAAAGAAGCAATGAGAGTTAAAACTGGATATTTTAGAAAACCTAGTGCATTTATAGCTCTAGGGTTCTTTGAAGATTAATTGAATTTGTTATTTGATTTCAAACAACAACATTTATGAAATAATTTGCAAGATATTTTGGCAGATTCTAGGGATGCAAAGACAAATATAGAACCATTTGTAGAACCCAGAGTTTATGTATTGAGGGATAGAACACACACACACACACACACACACACACACACACATATACACAAAAGGACCTACAACATGATTTGAAGAGGAAGAGACTTCAAAACTGGAGAGAGATTAGGGTAAGCTTCAGAAAGAAGACATCCGTTATAAGCCTTGAAGGAAGACAAGGATTCTGAAAGGCAAGGAAGTGTGAGTACCTTCCAGACACCACTTGGAGATGGGAAAGAGCTGTAGTCCAGATTGGCTGGAATATATTTGAGGGATGTGCAGTAAGGTCAAAAAATATAGGTTGGAGCCAGGCTGTAGAGGACCTTAAACCAGTCTGAAGGGTTTGCCTTTTACACTAGATACTGCAGGAAATCACTGAAAGCTACAAAGCAAGAAGGTGACATTAGTAGACAGATGCAGGGTTTAGGACAATTATTTTTGTCAATTCTTGGAGGATGGATTGGATAAGAAGAGGACTGTGAACCCGAAGACCCTTTAGAAGGGTCTTAAAATGTCCAACTGAGAGGTAATGATGCCCACACTAAAGTAGAGAGAAAAGGAATAAAATGCATCACATGTTATGAAGCATGTATTATCACATTTACTCACATCACACTGTCCCTCTACTTCATTTTCCTGGTATTTTTTGCTTCAAATAAGGAGGGATTGAAGGGGAAGTGAATTATGTAAGCTAGTTTTATGTGCTAACAACAGTAGGCCTGGATTCCCATTGCTCACGACTATTGACATCTGCAGCAGCTTAGGAGCTGTGTGCAGAAAGACTATTACTGGCAGCTGGAATAGTTTTCTAAAGGCTGCCTTGGAATCAGGAAAGATAAGAAAAACTAGAAGGAGAAATTAAACTCAAAAGAAGTCCAGATCGTTTTTTTTTTAGTTTGTTCATGTGTTTGCTTAACCATTGACTATCCTATATTTTTGCAACATTACATTTGAGACACTTTCTTTAGGTAGTTTTTCTAAGGAATAGCTGAAGGTCACTTGCTTGAAATTGGGGCATGCAATTGCAAATTGGGTACAGAAAGAGTGCCATTTTTTTTAGAGGTGGGATGCTATGGGAATATTTTGGTCACTTGCTTTTTTCTGTTCTCAGGCAATCTGGTATTCAATTCTGCTTATGGAGTTCCACCTAGTTCTAGTCCAGATTGTCTGTCAGTTCTGAATTTTAACAAGTCTTCTCTCAGCAATGAGAGAGTAAAAGAACTGCAAAACAGAAGTAGCACTGGAAATAGTGCTGGACTAGTAGTCAGGAGATCTGCCTCTTTCTTTCTGATTTTGCCACTAACTAGCTGTGTGGCTTTGGAAAACTTAACCTGGCCTGTCTGGGGTTCGAATTAGATGACCTCTTTGTTCCCTACTAGTGCATTTTATGATTCAATTCTGTTTGCATTTATTGACTGAAACGACCTCTTATGCTTAGAGAACTCTACATCAGCACTGGGACATTTGTACTTGCTTGACGTATATTTCATGTCTCCTGAAATACGTATTTATACAGAATTTTACATCCAAGAGGCCCCAAGGTACACCCTGTGATAAAGAAATCTTAGAATAAACATGGTTGGGTCATGGCAGAAAATAATAAAACATGGAAGATTATAACTTACTCCATAATGCTATTCCTAAAATATTTCATTCTGGAACAATTAAAGCAATGGGTACTGTTTAATGAGGTAAGTTTCAAGACTTCCAAATAGAAAAAATGAGTTCATTTAAGAATTCTTTTGTTTTGAATTATTTTTTAAATGCAATGGAAATTAAGTGATCCCTTGGCTAATTTCAATGCAGTATTTTTCCCCTTTCAGGTTATACAAACAATCAGTGCCACTGATAAAGATGATTTTGCAAACGGCCCAAGATTCCACTTCTTTCTGGATGAAGGTCTGGCTCTGAACCCCAACTTCACACTGAAGGACAATGAGGGTAAATGAAAGTGCTCTTCTAAGTATTTCTGAAATTTCTCTTGCTGTGATCTTCTATGGGTGGCTAGAACAATTTTCCTCTCTTTTCTGAACAGCTTGCAAAGTCAGCCATCAGTTTGATTCTAAATGTGTTATAATCTCTGAATAGCTTGTATTTAAAATTGAACCATATGTAGAAATAACTTTTATTGGATTTATTCCGAAGCCAGCAATGAAACAAGAAATTTATATGTCATTTTCTTGTGGGCAAAATTTTTGATGAATTCTAGCTGACAACCATGTTCACTATCTAAGCATGCATATCAAGGTTTAGCATGGAGATTGTGCTGACTTAATATTAGGAATAGTTTCTCCAGAAGATTGAGAAATAAATTTTTTAAGAGGCATATTGTTTGGAAAATAAAGACTGAATTGCCTGTCCCTTGGTTTCCAGCATACTGTAGGAAACCATAATATTTTGATTCAGGATCTACAGCAGATCTAACCTGGCTTCTATGGGTGATCAGTTCTTCATGGCTTTATAGCAACCATACTTACCATATAACATTGACATACATGTAGAATTCTGATGACTTTCATCTATCATGCTTAACTAAATGTATTGCTGTATAGCAGTTGCCACATGATCCTGGAATACATGGACTGAGCATGTGTGATTGGAAGAAAACATTCAACCTTCTCTCTTTTGACCCACTGAGCATACCTTTATCAGAAGAGGGAAATGGAGCTTGGGCTTCTGGTGATTAACTCTCTCAAGTAGCTTAATGAGAAATGTTTGGAAACAATTGACATCTGACTTTATTCTATCCCTTGTCCCTGTACCTTCAGAAGTCCTTAGTGGGGGTAGTGATAAAAAGGGTGTATATGTGTATTTCATGTGACAAAGAAAGCTTGTAAGTATATCCTACTTTTTCTTTTTAAGCAGGGGTACAGTCAGTCCCAAATGGTTGACTATGAACCAAATAGTTCAGGTAGTAGGAAAAGTTCTAATATATCCTATGTGTAAATCTGTATGTATGAAATAGACTGACTTTGATTTGGGATTATTCATCATAATTATTCTCATCTTAAAATTCCCATTCCCTTCTAAATCCCTTATTTATCCTTGGCATCAGTGATAAAAGCCGTCTAATGATACCATTTTCCTGCCCAAGTCTTAACGTTGAGATTCTTTCCAGCAATATCATTTTTGATATTAAGAAGGAGTTCAAGTGGGTAGTAGTCATCTGGTTGACAAGTCTTGAGAAGTTTTCTATTAGGTCATGAATAAATTACCTGGGAAAGCAGTTCATTTCTATTGTGCCATGAAGTTTTTCATCTCTCCCAAATATCCTCTAAACCATCATGTCTTGGCTTTTAAAGTTCCCATTATTTAAATTAGCCTTTTATTTAAGATCTGGTCCTTGGAAAATTCATGTTCAAATGGATTTATTACCTATAAAGGGTAACATGTAAATATAATAATATTACATTCTATTATACCTTAATTAAAACCAATTAAAAACCAATTAAACCAATTAAAACTAATTAAAGAACAAATTAAAACATTAACATGGCTATTTAAGCAGATTACTTGGCTATCACCTCCCCAATAGCAAAGACTTAAGGCAATAGCACAGTAAAAAAAGAAGTTCTAGTGAACTCTGGGAAAACAGATTGAGGAACCTTATGTAGCTTATTTCCTTGTCTCTAAAGAACAAGCATCTCAAACTCCAAGTGTCTAAAACAGAACTCATTATCTTTATTCGTTACCCTTTAGGTTTACTGTAGGCTTATTGCACCTTTTTTCCTTTCTTCTTTCCTTTTTAGTCTATTCTTTCTTTCATTCCTTTCTTTCTTTCTTTTTCCAAGGTAAACAAACCCTTGTTCAATAGAGAACTTTTGAAGTGGAAACTCCTGTGAAAGCCCACCTCACTACCTGCCAAGTCCAAGTTTCCCTCACTAACCTAGGTCATACTAAATGAATAAGTGTAGAGCTAATACTCATGCTCATTATCTAGGATGCTACTGACCTAAAAGACCAAGGTCTCCCATTGCACCCTGGACCTCCTCCAATCACCCTGATGAATATCTGGTTACTGAATCCAGATGGCTCAAGAGGAGAAAGTGAGGCTGATGACCTTTCGTATCCCTCACTCACTGAAAATAAAGTCATGTATAAGTCATGTCATCATTTCTCTGATGTCATGGTCCTCTTCTAAAACGAAGGATGAACATAACCTGTGAGTAGACCAAGTTGCCTAAATTGGGACCCAGCTAGCTGGGTAACTCAGCTCATCCTCTCTATCAACTTAGCCCTCTCCCTTTCCTTCTCCTCTCCAAAAGAAAGTAAATTTTGATGGCCAGATGCTGGCCACTTAATTTGGGGTACATTGGGTATAGGCTAGATTCCCTTCTCCCTTCCCTTCCCCCTTCCCTTTCCTCCTTCCTCTCTTCCTCCCTCCCTCCGTCTCTCTCTCTCTCTTTCTCTCTCTCTCTCTCTCTCTCTCTCTCTCTCTCTCTCTCTCTCTCTCTCTCTCTCTCTTTCTTCCCCTAAAACCTTAGACCTCATGCATTCTGAAGCCCATGGATTGAACAAGAAAAGGTTTCTCCCCAATTTCCACCCATTACCTGTTTTTCGACCCTCCTGGCTTAGAGTGAATGTCAGTAGTACCATTTTCTCTGCAAAACAACAACCCTGAGTTTCCAGCACCTCCCAGGGATTTATCTATTTATTCTTTTCTTTTCTATTAAAGGGGCCATCTCCCTGACTACTTTTTAAACAGAATGATTTACTGAATGGGCATTACCTCACTTTAAGTGAGTACCTGAAAAGGTTTTAGCCTAAAAGGCCAAGATCTCCCATTGCATCCTGGGCCTTCCCATTGCATATCTGGTCACTGGATCCAAATGGCTCAGAAGGAGAAAGTGAGGCTGGTGACCTTGCACAACCCTCCCTCACTCAAAACAAAGTCAAGTGAAAGTCATATCATCATTTCTCTGATGTCATGGTCCTCTTAGAAAATGAAGTACGAACACAACTGATCAGTAACAGACCATATATGTTAGGAGAATCAAGAAAAAAAGAAAAAAAAAGACAAAGAGAAAAAGAAACTCTACCAAAGGATCACCAATTTAATTTTAACTATTTACTTATTTTTTACGGTGATTACCAAGCCCTTGAGTGACCAAATTAAGAGGATCACTCATTTGGTTAATCAGAGTGACCTGGGCAATTTTTAATCTTTTAATTTTCTGTAAACATGAAATTGGAGCCCTGCATTATATTCAACTTGTACCCAGGGACACTCTCTGAGTTCTTTTCATGTCTGATTGATTCCAGGTTGGTCTGGTCCTGCCTGTGCTCAGTCCCACTATCACAGAGATTTGCTGTATTTCCATGGTCTTGAAGAGCATTCCAATTTAATTCTTCCAATTTAATAAGGGAATTCCATTTCTTATAACACATTGTTCACAAGAATAACTCCCCCAAAATGAAATAGACACACACACACACACACACACACATATATATGTACGTATATATATATATATATATGTATATATATATATATGTATATATATATATATATGTTTTGCTAGAGAAGAGAAAATTAGAAAAAAAGTTGTGGCTTCCTCTCATCCCGACAATATGAAAGGTTTATATTATATAGGTTTTAGACAACACACAGTAACTATATGAATGCAGATAAGCAATTTTGCAGAAAAGACAACATGAAAGCAAGATAGATTGAGATGGATATGAGTAAATGTAAACACTCAGTAAGCAAAATAAAAATACAAAGGGACACAAAACACAAGCTTGGATGGATCTAAATTAAGACCTGGATGTGGAGACCCCCAAGAGTAATATTTTGAATGGTCTGGGACCTCAGAGAACTCAAAATTTCTTGTAGCCATAAATTGGCATTCTTGCAGTGTTACTTTAGTCAGGGAAACCTGGGTTCAATTAGATTCAGTGTTCAAACAATCTCTAGTCAGGTTTAAATAGTAAAATAATTAGTAAGTTTTCAAAAAATAAAGTACCTATATATCAGTGAGTCGAAGAATATGCAGAACTTAGTAACTTTTTGGAGGGGAAGGAGTACATAACTTCAAACTACTTTTCAATGTATCAGTTTACAGCTCAAACATCAGTGAATTAATGTACATCATAAAACAGCAATATTTCTGGATATCACTACCAAAACTAAGTAGGAGAGAAAAATTCAATTTAAAATAACTCCAGAATATATAAAATCCTTGAAAAATCCACCTCCCAAGATATATACAAGAACTAGATGAACAGTAACAATACACTCAACCCAAATAAAGATATACCTAAATGAGTAGATAACTATTGATTGTTCATAGATAAGTCAAGGCAATAAAATAAAATGACTAATGATAACAGCATTTATGCAATTCTTATTATGTGCCAGGCTCTACCTTAAGCAACTTAAAAATATTATCACATTTGTTTGTCACAACAAACCTGGAAGGTGGATGATATTAATATCTCCATTGTACAGTTGAGGAAACTGAGACAAACAGATTATATAATTTGCCCAAAGTTGCAAAACTTGTTAATGTCTGACACCAAATTTCAACTTGAGTCTTCCCAATTCCAGGTCAAGCGTTTTATTCATTAAACTACACAACTGCTTTTTAAGATTCAGAGCAGTGATGAGAAGAGATACTACTTCCTGAAGAAACATTTTGTCTGCCTCCTCCTCATCTCTGTCACCTTTCTCTTCATGAAAACAGATACTTATTTAATGCCTAGTATGTATAGAACAGAGTCAATGTGGCAGATTGGATCAATCAATAAATATATGAAGCATTAACTCTATGTTAGTCATTGTGAAAAGTGCTGAGAATACAGAAATAGCTGGCTTTACAATCAGAAAGGCCTAGGTTCAAGTCCAGCCTCCAATACATCTTGAATATATGACCCTGATGACCTCTCAGTACCCACAAGCAACACTCAAAGACTAAGTTTTAGAGCAAAATCTAGTCTACCCTGATAGAGAATTTCCTTATTGAGAGTTTCTGCTAACAATGAAGCCACAGATCTTGTTTAAATGATTATACTGAACCTGGTAATTCAAGAATTCACACACACAGACATATACACACATAAACTCATATATATGTTTATGAATCATACATATGCCCACCTTTACATACACAATGCATACATGTACGTGTACATGTATGCACACAGACATACTATAGATATGTATAGATAGTATGTATGTGTGTATATACATACCTACGCAATACATGTTCTTTGCTTTCAGTCTGGAGATACAAAACCCATCAACAACAACAACAGCAGTATCACAGGCTAAGTGTTACCTAAATGTCTAAGAGAAGAATTGATCATAGAAGCTTTTGACAGTCTCGGAAGACCATAGAATAAAGTGAGAATTGAGCTGAGCCTTAATGAAAGAGGATGATTATTGAACAATTAACCGGTAGACTGATATTTATTGAGTCCTGACTGAAATCAAAGTATTGTTTTGGGGATTAGGGAAAAAATGATAAAGTATAATAAATCATGCTGTTCTATGTAAGTTTACAATCTTATTGGAGCAACAAGAGTTGCATACATAGAGATAAAACTAAAGACACTAGATAACATTTTATAGAATCATGAGACTGTAGAATGATGAAGTCAGTTACGGAGCTAGAGGAGAACACTGAACATATTCATTTTACAGGTGAAAACAATGAAGTGAAGCAGACAGATTTTCTGAGGTCAGATCTGGAGAGAGACAGTATTTATTATGTATTCATTTATTAAGTGTTAGGCATTCAGCCAGTGTGCTAAGTCCTAGGGATGCAAACCTAGGGATTCTAATCTATGGATACAGGCCAGGCCAAGGTCTCCCAATGCATCCTGGACCCTTTCCAGTCATTCTGATGAATATCTGGTCACTGGATCCAGATGACTCAGGAGGAGAAAATGAGGCTAGTGACCTTGCACAACCCTCCCTCACTCAAAACAGTCAACTGAATGTCATGTCATCATTTCTCTGATGTCATGGTCTTTTTTGAAAATGAAGGAGGAACACAGCAAGACCAGGCAATCCTTGCCTTGAAAGAACTTATATTCAAAAGAGGAAAATATCTTATAAAGCTGAGTTGGGAGAGGGGTGGCAGAGAGGGAAAAGCATGTGGCTTGGTGTATACGTGGAGCCCCGATAACTTCACCTATCAGAGCCTTAAGTCCCAGGACCAGGGTCCAAGTTTATGTTGGGAGGGGTTTGAAGATGATTACCAGAGTGCAGGTGTTACGCTATAGAGATGACTAGAAAGAAGTGAAAGCAGAAGAACCCAGATATATTAACTTATATTCCTATCCTGTGTGAAATAAAGTGTAGACAGTAAACTTTATGTAAGTGTTGAGGATAGAGAGATCGTTGCATGTTAGCTGGGTAGAGAAAGTTTCAGAGGAATGCAGGGTATTGAGGGAGTAAGTAGTATTTGAACTGATGGAGCACAAAGTAGAAGATACTTTAGGTTGGAGAAAGGAGAATATCTGAGCAAAGGTAGGGATAAAAATGCGTTTGCTATATTTAAGCAAAAGGGAATGGGTGAGTGGAGCTGAAGATAAATTCAGTGGAGGAATAGGTGGAAAAAAGGCTAGGTTAAAGCAGATTGGAATGCATTGTGTACTGGCCTGATGAGTTTGGATTTGTTCTGGTAGTTCTGGAGAGATAGGAGGGTGAAGTCGACTACATATTTTTCAGCAAGAGAATAATAGGACAGAATTCATAATATACATATCAAGGCTTTGTTTTTTCTATTTAAGTGTTCTAAAATTTGGCATGGAGAGTATATGGAAATTATGAACAGCGTTGATACAGGAAAATGCTTTCTTTTATTGTGTAGTTCTGGTCCTGCCAGGCATTACTCATTATAATCTCATTTAAAATTTCAGTATCTTTTTTTAAAGTTCTATCATTGTGAGGGTTATTTTATTTTTTTTACTGTTTCAAGAAACTTAGTGTGGGTGAGTTCTTTTTTTTAAATGAGAATTTCCTTCCAAGAATTGGATGAGAATTTTCTTGCAGCATTTCCATTGCTACATTACTTTCTCTTTCAAGTAGTGATTTACAAATTTATTTTAATTTTTACGTATTTTTTCATTCTATTATTTGAATTTTTAAATCAAGTATTTTCCTAAGTGATCATTAACATTAATATTATGTCTTTTTACATGTTGATACACAGGCAGGTGAACAGCAGAGGTTGTGTGTGTGTGTGTGATTTTGGGGGAAAATGATAGAAATGTTGCCTAATCTCCCAATTTAAAGTCATCATTAGTCTACAAGGATGAATGTGTTCTGTCTTGTGATCTTCAGTCTGTCTCTTAGGGACTAGATTTTACATGATTAAAGGGGATTTGTAAGTTTAATTCCTACTTTTAATTCTAAAAGTAAGGTACCTGTGTAAATCTTGCAGTCATCAGTGAGAGAACAGATTTTTCTAATAAATGTGCACATACATTTATTACTAGTTATCTCTTCAGATTTTTAAATACACACTTGCATTTACTTCCTTACTTTAGAAAATGATTGTTACACTCATAGGATTAACACCGTTATCCACATAAATTAGTCCTGTTTCTCTCTAGCATTTCTTCTTTTAGGAAGATAGTTTTTCCCTTTGACGCTTATGAAATACCCCTTTCTTTGAAGAGAAATTGAAAGGAAAAAAAAGGGGGCAGGTAAGAGGCATATGGATAGAGTGCTGGGCCTGGGGTCAAGAAGGCTTCTCTTCCTGAGTTCAAATCTAGTCTCAGACACTTACTAGCCATGTGACCCTAGGCAGGTCACTTACCTCTGTTTGCCTCAATTTTCTTATCTGTAAATTGAGCTGGAGAAGAAAACAGAAAGCCACTTCAATGTCTTTGCCATGAAAATCCCAAATGGAGTCATGAAGAGTTGGATATGACTGAGCAAGTGAAGGAAGTGTTTTCCTCACATGTGTTTCCCATAGGGTAGAATTGAATGCTAAGAAGCTTGTAAAGGGGTAATAGCATTGTGATAGCTTTGCTAGCTCAGTTTTCCTGAGGCAAGAAATCCAGGAGTTTAAATTATTCTAAAGCCTAGAGAAGACTAAGGTTCACCGACTTAAGAGAGAGCTACAAATGTGTAACAGGAAAGGTTGTCGATCAGAGAATATAAGGAGTCAAGAAAGGATAAGGCCTGGCTCTACCCAAATTTGCCTCAAGGGATTTATTGTCATTTTTATAAAATAATTTTCTATCTTCCCTTCTGTTGTTATAACACCTGTATATATTCTACAATTAGTAGCTGTTAAAGTCCTTATAAATCAATTTGCAGTTATTTATTAAGTAGAAGGCACTGCTTTGGGTGATGCAGATACAATGACAAGAAAGAACCAATCTGTACCTTTGAGGAGGTAAATTCTATCAAAGCAAATAACATGAACATAAATAACAATATACTAGATATGGAAAAAATAAATACAAGATAATTTTGTTGTGTGGGATCACCGGTAGCTGGGGGGCTGGGATAAAAAAATGGCTCTAATACGGAAGATGTTGCATGAATAAAGTTTTAGAGGAAACAGTTTTCTAACAGACAGAGATGAGTTAGGAGTGTATTCTAGACCCGGGACCAGTGCAAAATATATAGAGAGTACTGTCTAGGGAAGGCAATTTCAAGAATCATTTAAAGACTCAGATACAACTGAATAGGAAATAAGTGGAAAAGCTCCATTCTTAATCTTTGGTAAGGAAAAATAGGTGAAAAAGAAAGAGATGTGGCTATGATTACTAAGTTGGTGGGATAAAAGCTCTCCATCCTCTGCAATGCAGTACAAATGCCAGTGATTCCTTCTCTGATGCCCCCTTTCAGTAGTGACCTTCTACACCTCATACGTCACAGAGCAGCATTTTATTCATGTACTTATACAATTCATTTGGTAATTTTTCTCATATTATTATATAAAATTATTAAATTGTGCCCTACATGAAGACAGAGAATCTGTATTGTTTAAACACTGTAAAACTTCTAACTCTAGCTTAGTGTCCTTAACACATTTCCCCCCCCAGAAATATACATGTGAACTAGAATTGTTATGGAAAAATAATTTCCCCTCAACATCCTTACCCGAAGTCATGAAGACATTTCCTCCTGTATCACCACCAAATAAATGTTTCATCACTAAAATTTAATTTCTCATGCTGTAGTTTTTAAACCACCCATAATATAAAATTATTAAAGTGTCATCCAAAATATATTTA
>JAQQSK010009500.1:0-13065 GCA_028658325.1 Potorous gilbertii | reverse complement strand
ACAAATAGGGAGAAAATTTTGGAACCCAAAATCTTGTGAAAATGAATGTAAAAAGTTAAATAAATTTATTTAAAAAATAAAAATAAAATAAAATGGAAATAATAATAGGCCCTATCCCACAGGGGTGTTGTGAGAATTAAATCAAGTGCACTTAGCACAATATCTGGCACATAGTGAGCACTATATAAATGTTAGCTGTTATAATTACTACTTTAAGGGTCATATATGGTCATCCAGCATGTCTCTGGTCTGAAGACCAGACTAGTTAAATTCAGAGAGATGCAACATCTTCTTGATCACAAGGTGATAAATTGTGAATGAAATTGTGTAAATGAAACCTTCAAGGATTTGACCACATGAATCACAGCGAGGTAATGGTGATCTGCATGGAGGAAAAGAAGGCTCTACACCTACCAGAGATCCGCAGGCACAGGTTATTAAAATCAAATACATATAAATACAGTAAGACTTGTAGTATCAGCAATCACTAGTCATTCAAATCTAAACTGAATGCACAACCATGCTCCACCCTACTTTGCTCCCCTCTGTTATCTGTCTTTTCTTTGTCAGCTAGATAATCAGGAAAAAAAATCTTGAGAACAGCTCTTAGATGAATGTCCAGTAAAAGAAGAATTTGCAATAGCAACTATATGAAAAGGTCACTAGTCTTTCTGTGTGTTGCCACCCAAACCACAACTTCATTTTTCCCCATTTTTTCTTTAAATCAAGCTCGGCCAGTACTTAGCAGAGTGCCTGGCACAAAGTGGGTGCCTAATAAATGTTTATTGGTTGATAGAAAACGGGGGTATTTAATGAGCAAGAATATCTTTTGTGAAATATTCAAGCATCTGATTGAAGTGAGCCTCAGTTCCTCCTACCAACATATCAGGGACACAAATTTATTATTTGACAAGCTATACCTTTTAAAGTGAAAAGTGGTGATGTATTTTGACCATGATAAACTAGAGGGGCAGACAGCATAAAGGATGGCAATAAATCAAAAAGACGTGAAAGCTGACTTGTACATTTAATTCATCTGAGAAAAGAGGTGTGACCTACCTTATTACCAGAAGCCAGCAAGTGACACCTTACATGCAGAAAAAGATCTCCAAATCCACATAGGAATGTTCATTCCCAGGTTTGTTAGAGAGTGAATTATCTTCAAGAACTTTTTACCCAGATTTGTCATCCCTTAGCTGACAAAAGAATGTTCTGTGGATGCCACCCTGAGGAGAGTATGATGACTTAACAAGATAGGATGTGTCCTGATAGACTGTAATATGTAATTTGAATGGGCCAATCACTCACTCAATCAAAAGAATATATTCAGAGAATATTAGGTATCATAGTACTATAGTGCATAGAGAGCCAGGCAGGGAGTCAGGAAGACTCATCTTCCTGAGTTCAAATCTGATCTCAGATACTTAGAAGTTCTGTGACCTTCTTAGGCAAGTCACTTCATCCTGTTTGCCTCAGTTTCCTCATCTGTAAGATGTGCTGGAGAAGGAAATGGCAAACCACTCCAATATCTTTGCCATTGTGAGAAATGAACCCAACTAACAAACCCCCAGCTGTGAGAAACATGCTCACCTTAAACAAAGGAAAACAGCTATTGTGAAATCAGGGAAGCTTTTATTAATTCTATGTTCATTCTCCCTTAATGAATGAGTATCTTCCCAAGTAAAGCTACAGGAAGACTACAATTTGTTCAGACCAATGGAAGCTTCTTATACTGTTCCAAATTTTGGACTCTGCACCCCATCATCCACTGATCACGTGACTTCGTATACTCCTTTCTGATAGGCTCTCCCCCAAATGGTTCATCAAGCCTGTGCGCAAGTCTCTGACCTTTACTCTAACTGTACTAGGTCACAGCTCCGATCACCCAAAGCTGGAAACAGAAGTTCTTCCTTATTTCCCACACCAAGAAAACTTCAAATGGGATCACCAAGGGTTGGATTACTGACAACAAAAGTACTGTGTACCAGGAATTATGCAAAGCTAAGGAAAAATAAAGGAATGTCCAAACTGTCCTAGTCAATACATTCTTACAGTCTTTTGGGGGAGGCAACATGTCATTAACTAGATACATCCACATATATGTGTAATATATACATGCATTTATGCCTAGATACATGTATACAAGTGTGTGCATATACATATATATTAGACATCACCTAAGAGGGGAAGGCATCAAACCCCTGAAAGGACTGAAAAAGACCTCCTGCAGAAGGTAAAATTTGATCTGAAATTTGAAGGAAATCAGAAAAACTAGGTGACCATTTGAAAAGAGGGAGCATTCCAAGCATGAGCCTGTTAGGGGCACAGGAGATTGGCTCTCCTTATTCTCCCATATGTTTACCTCTGGGCACAAAGGTAAAGAAAACCTTTATGATTGAAAAGACAGGATTTTTGTAACTCCACATCATTTCCTGAAGCTTTCATAACTATGGGAAAGCCAATACAAATTTTTAAATCTTAAAGAAATTAATCAGCACTTTTAGAATTTTAGTAATATCTTTGATGCTATAGGAAATAAGCTATCACATTTTTTCTAAGAGCTCTCAATATATTGAGCCTTTTTTTAGCATATATCCTAACCTCACAGTGCCCTGAGGCAACTCTCTAGGCCACTTAAATTTCAGAAACATGCCAACCTGCATCAGTAGTGGGAATTTCCTAACCTGGGAGTTCCTTATGTCAGTGAAATCAAAAGTCCATTCCCTAATCCTATTTTGTATATAATTCTCCAAGATTTCTCTTATAATAGCTTGAATTCAAGCCCTATTCTGATGTCTCATTGTTGCATGGAGATAAATATTAGGTTTTTGAGGAAGTGTTTTCTAATTTTTTTCTGGTTTCAAATGTCCTAATCCTAAATTAGTTTGTATTTAGTTTGTATAGAAAAAAAAGGTCTATTTCATTGGGAAGGAACTGAGGAAAAGGAAATAAGAGATGGTGTTAAGGAATTTTGAAATGAAGAGAACAGAAAAAGAGGAAATATATTAGAGAGCTGATATGTGGAAAGTGTTTTCCAACTATAAAATATGTCACTTTAGCCACAGAAATTCATGAAAACTATCTTACAAGCAAAGAAAATGCTCCATTATGGACCAGTAAAGGCAGTTTCATAAATATTTTGATTGAAAGAATATAAATTCATATAGTAGCAGATTCTAAAAAAATATTGAAGTATCTTTTCTCAAGAATGAATTTGTCTTGAACTATGGAAAGATCCCATGCTAAGTTCTATCTAAATTAAAAAAAAGATCCTTTCTTAAAACAGAACACCAATATTGCTTAGAATTCCTTAGATCAAGTAACTCTAAAACCCTCTTGGAGATCCTGACACAGCTGTAAAAATCTAAGACTCATGTGTTCAAGACTCATATTGAACTTGCAATCCAGTAAGCCTCAGACATTTTTTCAGACAAGGCCTCCCTCAACTGACATTTGTGAAGGGATCTAAAAGGCTATGTAGCCCAATCCCCTAATTTTACAGAGGAGTAATACAAGGCCTTGAGAAGTGAATTTGCCTAAGATCAGATAGATTGTTATTATTGGTCCTTTGTTTTTAAAAGGATCGATGACATTATAGGTGATATTTGGACTCCTTCATGAATTGGATTTAAGTGAAGCAGAGTTGTACAAAGTCATCAGCTTTCCTGAGTCATTAAAGTCCAGTGGCAAGAAAAAGGTCAGGACAACTGGTAATGGCCCAGGATGCAGTGGATGGCCTTGGCCTCTTTGATGTCTGACCAAGCTCTATGTGCTCCAGAGCCTGCTTCAGCCACCTTCATGGCCATTGGAACAAATTATTCTCATCAGCACATTCTGGAGGGGCAGGGGAGAGGGTATCTTCACATGCTTGGAATAGACATCCTCCTAACTCACCAATGGCTTTAAGGTACCTCAAAAGTTACCTAGTTACCTTAAACCTGGGTTTAGCCTGTTTGTCAAGATGGTTCTCCTGGGGTATGGCCATTGCACATGCTTCTTCAGGTCACAGGTGAGATAATATTGGCAGAATCAGGATGCACTCTTGGGTCCAATGACTCTAAATTCAGCAATCTGTTCATATATTGTTTCTAGGTGAATGGGATTTGACACAGTGACCACTTGCCAAAGTTTTGAATCAGTCTGGAAATGGATCCAACCTCCATGGTTCCAAAAGTCTTTTAGAATCTGAAATAAGTCAATAAGGATGTATTGCATGTCTATAGCATGCAGAACAGTGCAGTTATGCCTTCAACATAGCAGGGGTTAGGGTGAAGTATGGAATCTGGAAAATCCTCACAAAATTTTCTGGCCCTCTCTTTGTAACAAAGAAGTCTAAATTACTATGGTATTAAAAGATAAAATATGTTGATATTATACGATACCATACATATGTTTTTTGTATTTCTGAGTTTCTAAATTTGCTCTATGTCATCTGCCGGCCTTTGTCATCTGTGGCTTCCTCAAAACTCCCCATTTAATTTCTTATGCTGACCCACGATATATTAAAACTGCAATGGGGAAAGTCAACATGTGGAAGGGATAACTATAGAGAAAAACTTTATCCTCAACTGTAGGGTCTGAATTATTTCCAAAGGTGGGAACAGGGGTGAGGTTGTCATACACTGTTGCAAGGCATGTGCTGGGACCCTGATTGAAGCCCTCAGTTTATGGGAAAGGGGGAAAGTTCTAGCCTAGAAACTCCTGCAAGAAACTACAAAATCATAGAATTTCAACTTGAGGGGGTCCCTAACATCCATCTAGTCTGGAAAGGCCCCAGCTACCAGTGGTCTGGCTGTCCAGCCTCCAGTTAAAGACCTGCAATGAGGGGAAAGCCATCACCTCTCAAAACAGTCCTTTCCACTTTTGGACAGCTCCTAGTGCTGAAGAGTTACATCTCTGACATCGCGCCCAAACGGGAGTCTTTGAAACTTCTACTCATTGGTCTGCAGCCAAGTAGAAGAAATGTTTTCACTAGCTGTCCCTCATTCCTAGAACACTCTTCCTCCTCATCTAAGGATCATAATTGCTGGCATTTATACAGCACCTACTATGTGGCTGCCACTGTACTAACATTCACAAATGTTATCTCATTTGTTCCTCACAATCACCCTAGGAAGTTAGTGTTATTACCTCCATTTTACAATTGAAGAAACTGAGGCAGAGTGATTTGCCCAAAGTCACCAACTAGTAACTGAGGTAAGATTTGAATTCAGGTCTTCTGTCTCTGCCTCTGAGTTTCCTGACTACCTTTACATCTCAGCTAAAATCCCACCTTCTACCAGAAACTTTCCCCCAGTCTTTCTTAATCTTTGTGATCTTTCCAAAACTACCCCCAAATTGATTATGTGTGTGTGTGTGTGTGTGTGTGTGTGTGTGTGTGTGTGTGTGTGTGTGTATGGAGAGAGAGAGAGAGAGAGAGAGAGAGAGAGAGAGAGAGAGAGAGAGAGAGCTTGTTCTTGTTAGGTGGTTTTTGGTTTAGTTTGGTTTTTGCCTTTCTTATCTCTGGTCTGGTACATGGTAGGTACTAAATAAATGCTAATTGACTAATTGACAGAAGTCTAAACCATTTTCCCATCAGCCCCAAAATGTTTTAACACAATTATCCTGACTTCCTTGAGTCTTCTGTTCTCCAAGTTGAGTGTCTAGTTCCTTCACATTATCCCCATAAGACATAAAATCAAGTTCCTTTGCCATCCTGCTTGCGCTCTTCTGAATACTCCAACATGTCAATGTCCTTCTCAGCAGAACTCAATTAAAGTGCTCCAGAGGGTCTAACCAGAGCAGAGCACAGCACCTATCTCTGTTTTACTGCATTAACACGTCATTTCATGAAGCTAGGTCTCTCTTAAATCAGCCCAATACTGCATTAGCTTTTTTGGCTACCATATCACCTTGCTGACTCATATTGAACTCTCAGTTCACTAAGACCCTCAGATCTTTTTTTCAAATTACTATCTAACCATGTCTCCTCCATCTGACATTTGTGAAGCTGATTTTTTTTTAAACCCCAGTGGAAGATTTTATATTTTTCTTTATTGAATTTCAGCATATTCAGTTTTCTCCAATGCTCTAACCCATGGGATTGTAGCTCTTTTTTACTATTTTGATCATAATTTCATTATAATTGATTTTCTTTATAATCCTATGCATTCCATTTTATGCATTAAAAAAGCTATTCTGGCAAGAGTCCATGGGCTTCTTCAGATTGTCAAAGGGGTCCATGACCCAAAAAGGTTTGAGAAGCCCTAGTCTAGTTTATCAAGATGTTTTACAGTTTGGATTGTCATTTTATTTCATTCCACCCAGATCTGTAGCAGCCACAAATTTAATGGGGCAGCTAGGTGTCACATAGAGCACTAGGCCTGGCGTCAGAAAGGTTCATCTCTTAGTAAGTTCAAATCTAGCATCAGACACGTACTAACTGCACAAGCTTGATAAGTCATTCTGACTCAGTTTCTCCAATTGTAAAATAGAGATAACAATAGCACCTCCCTCCCGGATGGTTGTGAGAATCAATGAGGTTAACACTTATAAAGAACTTAGCACAGTACCTGGCACAGGGTACAGAAGTCACTCTCTGAGGGACAAGACAGAGGGTTAACACCCCCATAGGAAAGGGGTTTGAGCTTAGGAAAAAGTTACTTTAATTTATGGCCTATGGCATTAGGCAGACATATATGTGGTGTGCGTTTCCACACTCGGTCACATATATTCACTCTGCCCCATACCTTTCTCTGATTTGTCTCAGCCGGACAGTCCTTCCTGCTTCCTCCACTCTCACTCCTCACCATGGCAACAGCTCTCTCTAAACGAGGGTGGACAAGGGCCACCTAATACCCATCTCTGTTTTACTGCATTGACACAGCAAATGAAAGAGCAGTGGCCATTAGGTATTCCCAGGAGGATGCTAAAATGTCACTGTAGAGGTAGATAATATGTCATTTAGAGTTTGCTCTTGGAGAATATGACTTAGAATGTTGAATTACCTAAGATGAAAAGCCTGCATTTCACTCATGCCAACTAGCAAATAATCTTTAAACTCAGTAGAATAGTTTTTCCTTCTTCTCAGGCAAAACAATAAAAAGAGATATAAAAATGAATTCCCCAAAGAATATGGGCCTCCCCAAACCTAGGCACTTTAAAGATGTTATTTATATATCCTGCCTTTAGGTCCCTTTTCTGAAATGTGCAGGGAAAGTACATTAGAGTTTGGAGAGTGTTCCAGCTCCCCCAAGTGATAGCTTTATATTTTCGCTGCTCTGTTTCTTCCAATGCACTCATTTGAATCATTCTGAACAGATTAATTATAAAACAATGCATCTGCACACATCCATCTAGCCAATCCATTTGAAAAGATTTTTTTTAAGGAAAAAACTATTCATTTCTACTTCTAAAAGGAAATAATTCAACTGAATTTTTTAAATCTCATTATGAGAAAATCTGAAATTGACTTAGTAATAGGATGTTAAAAAAAATTCTAGCTTATTCAGACTATAAAGAAATCTAGCCTATCGTGAAAAAAGTGTACTTTCGAGCCCCATTAGAGTTGACTCAGTTTTTCATTTTTCATAGGGATGTCCCATTAAGATCATGTCTAGAACTGCCAAAGTCCTCAGCTAGACTCGTTTCCTCATTGTACAGATGTAAAAACTGAGTCCCAGGGCAATGAAATGAGCTGCTCAAAATAAAAGAGGTAATAAAGCAGCAGCAGCAGGATTGGAACCTGCTCCTCTACGAAGCAAGTGTTCATTCTAAGATGTTGGGTAGCCATTAGAGGGATTAATTATTCAGTTACAAATTAGACTTCAGGAAAGCTTTGAACTCTTATTTTGAAATTCTAATGAAAGTTTGTGTGTCCCATGGGAGTAGATGGGAAAGTAGGGCAGCTAGTGATGAAGTGTCTAAAGCACTGGACTGGGAATCAGGAACTCATTTCGTGAGTTCAAATCTGACCTCAGACACTTCCTAGCTGTGTGATCTTGGGTAAGTAACTGTTTGCCTCAGCTCCTCATCTGTAAAAATGAACTGGAGAAGGAAATGACAAATCACTCCAGTGTCTTTGCCAAGAAAACCCTAAAGGGGGTCATGAAGAGTCAGACACAACTGAAATGACTGAACAACAAAGAAAGAGAACTGAATTAGAAAACCCTAGAGAACTGGGTTTGAATCCCACCTCTATCTCTTCATGGCTAAGTTATCTGTTTCTTCATCTGGAAAATGGGGGTGATAATCCTCCTGGGACTTGCATCCTAGGGTTGTTATGAGGCTTAAAGGAGAAAACGTATGGAAATACTTATAGAAAAGTCAGCTGTTATTATTCCATCCCCAACTCAGTGCCAGCCCAATTCAAGGTCAGCTAAAGAAAGGCTGTTCCATGACCAAAACATGCCATCGCTTGACTCCAGGTATTTTCTCTGACTGTCCCCCATGCCTGGAATGATCTTTCTCATACTCTCTGATTACTGACCTCCCTCGCATTCTTCTAAGTCCCAACTAAAATTGCACCTTCTACATGAAGCCTTCAAATCAATACGACCATCCCCCAAAAGACTTTATCAGTCAGTTTTCCCATGACTTTCATTACCATCTCCATGATGTTGTGACCAAAACACTTCTCCTAGGCCACAATTCCTCTGAGGGTGTTATATTTCCATTTTATATGGGATATCCCTGCTGGAGGGAGGAAATTTTCTAGCTTTGTGTATCCTTGGCACAGAGCCTGGTGCATAGAAAGCACTTACAGTTTTTTCTTCATTGATTCACAATTATAAATTTGTCGTGATTCAAATATGTACGATATGATACGATATGTACAATAATGCCCCCTGGGTATCCCAAGTTGAAGACAGAGTTGTGTATGAAAGGCAGAAGGAGCTCACAGGGTCTAATAACTGGTCATTATTTTCATGATATAGTGTATAAAGAGCTGACCTGGAAATCAGGAAATCAGGTCAGTAGTGCCTCTAACTGTGTTACTGTCCGTAAATCTTTCACCTCCTAGCACTCAAGGTAATTCTCTAAGACACTAAGTTGCAGAGCAAGTTCTGACTTGCTTTGGTAGAAGACCCTCCTCAGGGAGTTCCCCATCTTCCGAAATCACACATGCAGTCCTTTCCTCTTATAAATGGCAAGCTAAAAATAACATTAATAACAATGGTCAATTCTGAGCCCAGAAGATCAATCATACATCAGGCTTTCCACCTCTTAGAAGACAAGTCATGTTCTCAAGATAGAAAACAGATTTGTTTTGCTTCACTACAAAATTGCATAACTGAGTTGGAAGGGACCTCACTAACCATCAAGCCTATCTCAAACACAAAAAGAGTCATTGCTGTAATAAACATAGCATGTGGATATCTGACTTCTCTTTGAAGACCTCTGACCATGGTGGGAAAGAGACAATAGACCATCACCTCTTGAGGCAGCTCTAATTGTTAAGTTTTTCCTGACGTGTAACCAAAATGAGGGTCTTGGTAACTTCCGCTCATTGCTTCTTGATTGGTCTTTTGGGTCCAAATAGATCAAGTCAAGTCTTTTCTTCACATGGTGGCTCTTCAAATACTTAAACACAGAAATCACATTCCCCATAAGTCTTCTCCAGACAAAACATCTCCAGTTCCTTCAACCCATTCTTATGTATAATATGGACAAAGGACTTTTCACCATCCTGGCCACTAATTTATCAATATCCCTCTTAAACCATGGCACCCAACAGGGAAGACAATACTCTAAATAAAGAATGAAAGCAGCTGACAATGGGACTATCACCTCCCTACTCCTCAAAGTTGTTCCCTTCTTAACAAGGACCAAGATTGCACTAGGCTTTTTGGCTGCCACATCATATTGCTGCCTCATATGGAAGTTGGAGTTCACCAAAACCCTCAGATCTTCTTCAGAACAACTGTAGTCTATCCATGGTCCATTCATTTTATAATTCTGAAATCAATTTGTTATACTCAAGTACAAGACTTTTCATTTCCAACTGAGTTTCATACTATTAAAGTTGGCCTAATTCACTAGTCTATCAAGATCCTTTGGGATCCTGAAAGTCATCCACTATGTCCATCCAAACTTTGATTCATCTGAAAATGTGATGAAAATACCACTTCTACCTTTATCTAAATCACTGACCCCTGGGCTACTCCACTGCATGCCTCCAGCCAAATTGACAAGGAATCATTAACAACGATTCTTTGAGTCTAGACTTCCAGTAAGTTCCAAACCTCTGAGACACTAAGTTGCAGAGCAAGTTCTGACTTCCTTTATTTGAAAAGAGAGCAACATTGTTAGAGTCACCAAAATGCTAATATATATGCAAGGTTTTGACTCAATAATTTTTACTGGTTTTGGCTAAATACTATGCATGGGTTTTTTGTTTTGGTTTTTGGATTCTTTGATAACATTCTTTGAATGTTATTTCATTTATGTTGGGAGTTCTTGGTAAGGCAACTCTCTACCAGTACCGTGGAGATTAAAAAAAAAAATAACAATATCATGTTGTATCAAACAATCTTCATTTCCTTTTTTGATAGGATTATTAACTAGTAGATGAGGGGAAGGCTGTGGATATATTTTACTTAGATTTTAACAAAGTTTTTTTCTCCTGAACAAAGAATAGTAGTTTCAAAAGATTTGTTTAACAAACAACATTGTAAATTCAAACAACTTTGGAAGAAATGAGAACTCTGAACAAAACAGTATCTAACCTTGATGTCAGAGGCCTGAAAAGAACAGAGGGAAGGTGGTCTGAACATGCAAAATGATGCACGTATTTTGGACATGGTCAATGTGGGAATTTCTTTTATGTAGCTATGTATATATACTACAAAAATTAATTTAGGAAAAGCTTTTTCTAAAATCTAAGTAAAATCTATCCCCAGTATTCCCTTCATCTACTCACTTAGAAATTCTCTCAAAAAAAGAAAATGAGTTTGGTGCTCTACCATCTGCACTTGATTAAGTCATCCTGGTTCTTTGTAATCATTGTTGCCTTTCCTGCTACAGACATGGTATAATGACAATAACACTTCCATTTCTCCCTTCTCTGATCTTTACCCAACTCCTGTCTGTCATGCTTTCCCCCTTACCTCCTATATTTCTTCACATAAGCCTATATTTTTAATATATAATTCTACCTCACCCTACCTTGTATCTATCCTGTTTTCTTTTTACTAAAGTAATACACCCATTCAAAGTCAGAGCGCAGTTAGAGGTTTCATCTCAAATCACCATGATAACTATGAAATCAAATCTGCCTCCTTGGCTTAGAATCTCTATTTTTTCTTATTTGTTGCCTAACTTTGGGAACTTGTGTCTAGAAACCTAAGTCTATGAGTTGTGAATTTCAGCTTTTGTGAATTTTTGAATATCTCAACTGATATTCTTTGTTCTTCATAGTTACTCTCTATAGTATATAACTTAGGAGATACACACAGACATTTTTCTCCCTCTCAAATACTTTTTAGTTTAAAACTCTTTTGATTAGACATTCAAGATAGCTGGCAAATACATTCTTAGGTGGACTCCATCTCTGGCCAGGTATCTTTTGTATATTGAAAGCAATGATCCAGAAATCCAAATTCCATTCTAAAACATTACCTTTTAGCCATTTCCAAAATAAGTTTTTTTTCTTTTCTGTCCTCAGTCTTTAATGGTCAAAAGTGAGGAAAACATGGTTTTCAGCTTCTCCCCATTAGAATAATAATTGCAACCATTATTTGTATTTAATATATATATATATTTATAATAATATTTATTATTTATTTATTTAATATTTATATTAATATATATTTATATGGTACCTTCTAGGTGCCAGGTACGGTGCTAAGCACTTAGCAATTGATCCTCACAACAACCCGAGGAGAAAGTGTTTTTATTAACCCCATTTTACAGATATGAAACTGAGCCAAAAAGAGAAACAATAAAAGTTGAGTGACTTGCCCAGGATCATATAACTAGGAAGCATCTATGCCCAGATTTGAACCGAAATGTTCCTGACTCCATGATCTACTGTACACCTAATGGCCTCTCAAAAGCAAAGATTTTTTTTTCTATCTAACTATCTATCTTCAGTGCTTAGCACAGTCCCTGGAACAGAAGAGGCATTTAATAAATCGTGTTCGTCCTTCATTGCCAAAGAAGACTCCATCAGAGAAATTATGACATGACTTGCACTTGACTTTCCTTTGAGTGAAGGAGAGCTGTACAGGTCACCAGCCTCACATCTCCTCCAGAGCCATCTGAATCCAGTGACCTGATATTCCTCAGGATGACTGGATATGGCCCAGGATGTACTGGGAAACCTTGAGCCCTTTAGACCAAGGTTTTTGCAGGTACTCACTTAGGGTGAGGCAACGCCCATTCATTGAATAGGCCTGTTTAAGAAGTAGCCAGGGCATGGCCCTTTTAATGAAGTCAAGAAAAACAAAGACATCAGGCTATGTGGGAAACAGTAAGAGTTATTATTGATAATCAGTGTAAAGCTAGAGGGGTCCAGGAGCCCTTGGCAGGGGCCCCTTGGAGTCCCACTTTCAGAGTGTAGCAGGTTTAAGATTTTGGCAGAAGACAGGGGACAGGACAGGGGAAGGGAAGGGAGGGGAGGGAATAGAAGGGAAGGAAATAGCAGGGAAGGGGGAAAGGAGGCAGTAAAACCTAGGTGAACTGGACAACTTTTGGCCATCCAAAGTTTATCTTCCTTTGGAGAGGAGAAGGAAGGGGAGGGAGAGGCAGACAGGAGAGGAGGAGGTGAGGTACCCAGCTAGCATTCAGCCAGCTGCATCTATTCACAGGATCTTGTTCCTCCTTCATTGCCAAAGAAGACCATGCTTTAATGACTGACCAACTTGCCCAAAGCAGCATAATCATTAACAATATTTTCAGGTTCTTTCTGGAAATGCATTTTGCCTACTACAAACAGGGGGCTGTCATCCATTTTGAAAAGTATTGGGGGGGGGTGGGGCTGAGCCAAGATGGTGGAATAGAAAGACACACATATGCAGACTCTCCCCACACAGCCCATAAAATACCTGTAGAGAGGGACTCTTAACAAATTGTGGAGCAGCAGAA
>JAQQSK010009499.1:0-13065 GCA_028658325.1 Potorous gilbertii | reverse complement strand
GGGGGGGAAGGTGTGGGGATATAAAATCTTAATTTTAAGGAAGTGATTGTAGAACATTTATAAATAAATAAAATAAAAAAAAATCTCCTTTGTAAGTGGGATACCCAAGTCAGCCATATCTTTATTCTTTTCCAGGCTTTCCTCTTGACTTTGGGGACTCTACCAAGACACTTTACCATACCCCCGTGGGTGTATCTCCAACTGTCTCTTTTCAGCTTCTTTTCATGGCTTGTCTTCCCCCGTTAGGTTGGGTTTGGAATCCAGAGGACCTAACTTCCTGTTACCAGTTGTGTGTCTTTGGGCTAATTATTTAACTTCTCTCAGCTTCAGGTGCCTCATCTGTAAAATGGGGACAATCATAGCACCTACCTCACAGAACTCAGTGTCAAATGAGGTAATATAAATAAAGTGCTGTTTAAGCCTTAAAGCTATGTAAATGCTGTCATTATTTTTACTCTTATGGAGGATGCTTGACCATAAGTCATTTCAGTGACATATAATGCATTCTTAAAGCACCTGATTCCTTCAGTTTACATAGCAGGATGTGTCTGGAAGAAGGATTAGGTATCCAGTTTCAAATGTATATGATAGAGTGAAGAAGAGTAGTGTTCTTTTCGTAATCAGAGCACAGTTACATTTAAGAAAATGTGAATTCTGACATTTCCCCATGCACCATTGCTATTGAATTCCCTATTTACCTATTACTATAACTATTGTGGCCTTGAGGCCACATGTGTCCCTTAAGTGTAGTCCCTTAAGTAGATCCTTAAGTGCAGTTCTTTGACTGAATCTAACCTCTGGACCTAGAGAGCCCTATTAGGTAAAGGGCATATTGGTCATCTCTATAACAATTTATGTGTTGAAGGTTACTGCTTTATTTAACATGGCGGAGTGTCTTGACTCCATGAATTCAGGTTGAACAGTGTTTGGGCAGGGGGAAATGTTAAGACCCATGGTAAGAGATTCGAGAGTTCTTGAATATCTAAACCTAGGGTAGTGTTTCAGGTCTTTGAGAATTTCCCATGAAATTTTTCCTGTTTCTATTCTTGTCAAAGTTTCTTAGCCCTACCTCCTGTGGGAGGTAGGAGAGACCTGGAGATTATTTCCTTCTGTTCCTTTGTTCAGATTGCTAAGATGTCTAATATTTTCTAGTAACAAAAGGATGATAGAGGACATAGCTAATTAATTCTTTTTCTAAGAACAAGTAGACTGAATAATTTGGGGCCACGCCTAAGTAGCCTAGATAGTTACCATCATTTGCGTCTATGATTCAAATACTTATTTCTGCCTTCTGACTTCATGCTATAAATCTTCATTTCACAGTTCCTAGATGAAAACGGGGTTCATTCTGTGTGAAACTTGAGTAGGGCATTTCATTCATCTTTTCTCTTTGTATTCCATTTATTATTATGCCCAGTTAGAAATTTGGTGAATATTTTGAATGATGAAGATGCTCATAAAGATTATTTTTAAAAAGTAAATCTTTTTTGATATCATTTGCATTTATGTCCATTATATTTATATTATATTTATTTATATTATATCTTAGTGCATCTTTCCCTTCTCTCTTTCAGAGAGATACCCCTTCTATCAAAATATAAAAAAGGAAACAGTTCATCAAAACAAACCAATGTATTAGCAAGTGACATTAGATTAAGTCTTTCACACCTGTAGTCTGCAACTCTGCAAAGGAGATGGGGTGGGTGGAAATGCCTACTTGTGTATCTTCTTTGGGGCTAAGTTTGGTCATGATAAATTCTCAGTCTCTGTTATTTTGTTCCTTCTTCCATTTACATGGCTGTAGTTATTGTGTATGTTGTTTTCCTGGTTACTTTTTTGTTTTGTCTTTAGTTGGTTTTTTAGTCACATCTGACTTCATGACCTCATTCGAGGTTTTCTTGACAAAGATGCTGTGGTGGTTTACCATTTTCTTCTCCAGTTCACTTTACAACTGAGGAAACTGGGGCCAATAAGGTTAAGTGACTTGCCCAGCGTCACAAAACTGGCAAGTATCTGAGGCCAGCATTGAATTCAGGAAGATGAGTCTTTACTCCAGACTTGGCACTCTCTCCACTGTGCTGTCTATCCACCCTATGAATTTTGCATCAGTTCACACAAGTCTTTCCATTCTCCTCTGTATTTAATGGATTTGCCATTTTAAAAAATAGCACAATAATACTCTCTTATGTTTATGTTCCATAATTTTTTTTTGAATCATATCTAGATTTTCCACTTTATTTTTCCTCCATTCCCTCTCAGCTGGATGATTCAGTGGATAGATTGCTGGACCTGGAATCAGGAAGTCAGAAAATTCTGAGTTCAAATTCAGCCTCAGATACTTACTTAGTTGTATGATCCTGCATATGTCATTTATCCCTGTTTGCCTCAGTTTCCTTATTTGTAAAATGATCTGGAGACGGAAATGGCAAGCCACTTCTTGCCAAGAAAATGCCAAATGGGGTCTTGAAGAGTAGATCACAACTGAGCAACATTCAGAGAGCCAACCCTTACAACAAAGAATTTATTTTTTAAAAGAAACAAGAAAAAAATTTAGCAAAACTGATTATTAACACATGGAAAAATAATTTTACAAATGCAATATTGGAAGGAGTTGAGGTGTCAATCTTACGTGTCTTCTTTTACACCAGTCTTGTTCTTTATAATTTCACAGCATTATTTTATTTCTTTCTTGTTTTTTTTTTAATCAGTGGCTATACGCCTTGTATATGTTTGCCTTCTGTACTTGGTCTCAGTTTATGTGTCTTTCCATGCTTTTCTTTAATTATCACATTCACCTTTTCTTTCTTTCTAGCACATTTCCGTGTCATTACCCTCTTGATGGGGTCATCTCCTTTTGCTACTACAAAAAGCCCTGCCATAAATGTTTTGGTGTGAATGGGGCCTTTATTTTTGTCACTGGCCTCCTTGTTATTCCTAACTGTAGACTCTGTAGGGCAGAGGCTATGTTGATTTTTCAGCACATGTACAAGTTCAGAGTATCTTCAGAGTAAGTGAAAGAAGCTCTCTCGGTTGCTGCAGAAGGATTACCTATTTTTATCTGTATGGTACTCCCAGCTTGCTCCATTCCTTCCTACCCAGGCTGGTCCTGGTGGTCATTTTTTTGTACCCATGCTCTTGTTGGTAGCTCTCCTAGTTCTTTCAGCTATTTTAGGAGCTTAGGGCTTTCTTTCAAGAAAGGGCAGACCATCTAGTAAAGCCATATGTAAATAGGCTAGCCACTTCTAAGACTTGGAGTGATTAAGTCATTTTGACTATTATAAATAAGCAAATTAAAAATAAAGGACATATGAAGAAAGACACTCTCAGCATCCAGAGAAAGAACTGATAAAAAGAAATATGTACACATACATACCTAATGTATCCATCTCTCTAGGGTGGGGTAAGAGGGAGTGTGTTTGTCCTTCGTTGCTGAAGAACACCATGCCATCAGAGAAATGATGACATGATTTACACTTGACTTTTTTTTTGAGTAAGGGAGGGCTGTGCAGGTCACCAGCCTCACTTCTCCAGAGCCATCTGAATCCAGAGACCAGATGTTCCTCAGGATGACTGGAGATGACCCAGGATGAGACAGTTGAGGTTAAGTGACTTGCCCAAAGTCACACAGCTAGTGAGTGTCAAGTGTTTGAGGTGAGATTTGAACTCAGGTCCTCCTGACTCCTGCACTGGTGCTTTATCCCCTGCACCCCCTAGCTGCCCCTGGTAGGAGGGAGTAGAGAAGAGAAGAAAGAAAAAGAAATGTAGATGAGAATTTTGTACTCTGGAGGGAATAGCAAGTTGTATGTATGTATCATGGTAGATTGGCAGTTTCTTGTGCAATCATCCTTCTTATTGTGCTGTTATGAAAATACTTTTTGTTCCATGAACTGAAAATAAAATAAATTTAAAAAATGCAAATAGGCCATTAATACAGTAGCAGTGCTTTGATTTACATCTGGGAGTATATGAGGCTCCAAATAGCATAGACACCCTGGTTTGGGCTGGGGTAGTCAGATGAGGGTTAGGTCAGTCAAGGATATCAGCAGGGAGGTTCCTGAAGCTTTGAGTGTAATGATTGTTAGTCTCTGGCGGGAAGATGGTTGTCCTTTGAGAAGTCACCATCTGGAATCAACATCTGGAACCTGGGTTACACTAAGCTCTTGTCACTCCTGGTTTGATGGGTGGGAAATCTGGGTCCTTTGTCTTTTACACATCATGGAAATTTTAAATTATAGGTGATGTGTTGTTGGTCCACATGTATAGTTCACATGGTAATGCATCCTAGGACAGCCCTTTACTGGGTCAGCAGTGAAACAGGAGGAAATCGGTAATAAAGAGAAGGACTGGAGCTCACTTAGGTGTCTGTTCAATTTCCTGCCTCTGTCACAAGCTGGGAACCCCTTGGGATTGTTGAGTGGAATTGGTTGAGTACAGAATTATGGAATAAATCAACTATCTGACCAGCCTTTGCTGAACCCCTCCTGTATGTACAAAGACAAAAGTAAATTCATGTCTGCCTTCAAAGAGCTTATATTCCAATGTGCATATAGGTACAGAATAAGAAAGACATATAGCAGATACACAGAACCTTTGAGAAGCCAATTAGGGACTTAGATGGGTGAGGGAAGACCAGGAAAGTCCTCCCACTGGAGATGGGCTTGAGGTGAGTCTAAAAGGAAACCAGGGTTTCTAGGTTTCCAGAAATGGACAGTGATAACAAGAAGGAACGGGCCTGCCAGATAGAGAAGATGTGTCCAGAACAAAGCCTGTCATGTATGTACGTTATGAATCTCAGAGAGGCTTTCTCAAAACAAAAGTATTTGTGGACTACCTTCAAATCCTTTAATTTCTTGCCCTCGCTCATACCTGCCTCATCAGTCTCCAACCTTAGGTAAACCCCACCAATTGATATTTTCTGTACCTGTTCCCATGCTAGCAAGTTGACTGGAGAAAATTTCAGTACTAGTGCATTTAGTTCCAGTACAGAGTCAAGCTGAATAACTTTAATTGCACCCCTAATGATACACTCAATGCATACTTTTTGTCAATCTGTTACTGATTTTCTATAACGTTCCTTGTAGTGACTGTTCCAAACACTTTCCAGTCTTTTCAAATTCCAACATTACCTCCCTTACACAACAGGTGAGCTTGCCAAGGAGACTACGTCTGACATCAAAAAGTCAATTCTTAAACACAGCCGTGCCATGAAAATATTATTCAAGGAAAAATTTACAGGATGCTATCTCTGGAACACAAATTTGGGACAGTGCTGTGACTGTGGTGGCAGATTGCAGAGACAGCAGTAGAGCCAATAAAAAAACTGGAAGCAAACACAGAGAAACTAATAAAATGCTGTGTACGTTAAGTGTAACATATTCAGGAGATGCTTTAGTCTGAGGTCAGCCCTTGTTAAATAGTCAATTGCTCCCCACAGGAGAGAGTCCCTATAAATATGAAACAGGAAAATAGCTTCAAATAGTATCTGACCTAATTAAATGTAATGAAAATCAAGGAAGAAAACTTGTAAGTATAATAAATGTAGAAAAGCCTCTCATTACTATGCAGTCATTATTTAATGTCATACACTATCTGGTGGTGAGAAATTTGCCTCCAGCTTACTGTTTCCGCTGTGCATAGGCCCAACTGGATCTCCAACTCCTACCCTGGGGCCATGCTGATTGATGAGAGCTCCCTACATCTAGTTAACTGGCTCAGCCATCCCAGGCATCCCACAACTCCATCTTCTCCATTACATCTCATGCCTTATATGAGCTGCCCCTGTGTTCCCCATCTTTTCTCTTCTTGTTCTGTAAATGGCAGTCAAATCAGCACTTCCATTGCTTCGGCGGAGGGTGATTCATTCAGATGCCACCATCCTTATGATGTCTGTCACCTTTTCCTTACCCCCTATTCCTTTATGTGTGTTGTTGTTCCCCTGTTAGAAAGTGAACTTCTTGAAGTCTGGGACTGACTTTTGTTGTTTAAGGTTAGTAAATGCTTTTGCATTCATTCATTCTTATTGATGTAATGAATGAGGAAAAGCCCTTATCCAGAGGAAGCATCTATTTGGGATATTCATGCAGAAGAGAAGCTTGATGGTATGGATAGGTTGACAAAGCATTGGAGCTGGGAATCTGAGCATGTGGATTTGAACCTTGCCCTTGGTATGAAACTCTCTTTGTGACTTTGGGCAAATCTCTTTACCTTTCTGGGTGTCAGTGTCCTTATCTATGAAGTGAGGAGACTGTTTTAAGGAATCTCTAAGATTCTTTCCAGCTAGTAGTCCTTTGACCTTGAATAGCATGAAATACTCCTAGAAAAGTAGATGGGATCCAAATTTAAACAATAGGTTGAGGACTTGTGTTCTAGAAGAATAGGGAGCTGCTGCAGATTTGTGAGCAGAGGAGTGACAGGGTTAACCATGTGCTGTAAATATGCTTATTTATTTTCTTTTTTCCTGTTAATTTTATTAAATATTTTCTTGTTGAAATCTTTTGTTACTACAGTACCAATATTTCCCACTGTATCTCTCCTAACTCTCCTTCTCAAGAGAGCTACTCTTATAATGAAAAAACAAGAGGAAAAGGGAAAAAAACAAAACTCTGCAAAACTTGCTGACATGCTGAAAAAGTCCGACATTCTGTTGCAGTATTCCATACCTGTAACTACTTTCCTCTGCAAGGAAGTCATGAGTGGGTTGGGGATGATAGTGCTTTCTTATATCCTTTCTCTGGGACCAAATTTGGTTATAGTTATTTCCTAGCATCCAGCTGTATGGTTTTTCTTTCCATTTATGTTATTGTAATTGTTGTTTATTGTTTTCCTAACTTGGCTTACTTCTTTGCATCAGTTCATGTATGCTCCTCTATATCTGTCTTTTGCTCCAAATCACTAATGATGAGAGAAATGCAAACCCAGACAGCCCTATGGTTTCTTCTGACACGTAGCCAATCAACCATGATAAAGTTGAGAATAGTCAATGTTGGAGGAGTTGTGTAGAGAATGGGCCCTGAGGGTGAATCTGTAATTTATGTGAAGAGATTAACTGACACTGTACACGTTCATTGACTCAGTTTCTCTTCTTGGGACTACAACGTTCACTTTGTTTGGACTCAGTTTCTCTTCTTCCTTGTCATCCTAGGCACCTAAAGAGGCCAAGAACAAAATGAAATGTTCTATACACACCAAAAACATGTATATCATTATTTTTTGTGGTGGCAAAAAGTATAAGGTAGTTTGTCCATCATCTGGGAAATGTCCACACATTGTGGGGTGTGTGTGTGTGTGTGTGTGTGTGTGTGTGTGTGTGTGTGTGTGTGTGTGTGTGTGTGTGTGTGTAATGAAATATTATGGTGCTCTGAGACAAGTGTATTAATTTTGTGGTGTGTAAAGGATTTGTTGGAAAGTGGAGAGATGAGAAACAGGAAGATCGGTAAAGAGGCTGGTGTGTTAATTCAGCTGAGATGTGACAAGGATCAGAATTAGAGCACTGTCCTTGTGAGTAAAAAGAAGATGTGGAATCAGGATAACTTAGCAATTGGTTAGATAGTTGGAGTTCAGGAAGGGAATGGAGTTAAGAATGAGTCTGAGGCAGTTGTAGGAGTTTAGGCTAAAGGTAGATTAGGATGAGTGCTCATCTTTTTTTTAATATTTTATTTTTCCATAGTTTCATGTAACAACAGTTTTCAATGTTCATCAGAAACTTTGAGTTTCAAATTTTCTGTCTCCTCTTCACCTCCCCCCTCCCTGAGGAAGCAATTTGATATAGGTTATATGTGTTTAATCAAGAAAAATATATTAGCCATATTGTTATTTTTGTTGTTGCTGTGTTTGTCCTTTGTTGCCAAGAAGACCATGTTATCAGAGAAATGATGACATGACTTGCACTTGACTTTGTTCTGAATGAGGGAGGGCTGTGCAAGGTCACTAGCCTCACTTCTGCTCCAGAGCCATCAGAATCCAGTGACCAGATATTTAACAGGATGACTGGAGATGGCCCAGGGTGCACCAGGAGAGTTGGCCCCTTTAGACCGAAGTCTATTTAGGTACTCACTTAGGGTGAGATAACATAGCTACATTAGTCATGTTGTGAAAGAAGACACAGACCCAAAAGAAAAAAAAATAAAGTGAAAAATAGTATGTTTTGATCGCGTTTCAGATTCTTATCAGTTCTTTCCCTGGAGATGAATACCATTTTTCATCATGAGTCCTTTGGAATTATCTTGAGTAATTTGTATCTTGGATCATCGTATTGCTGAGAATAACTAAGTTGCTCATGGATTGATCATCGTACGGTGTTGCTGTTACTATATACAATATTCTGGTTCTGCTGACATTGCCTTGGCACTTTGTTACAGGGTTATGTTATTCATGTCTGACACTTCAATTTACCCATCTGTAAAATTAATATAATTGATAAAACTGATTTCAATCTTAATTTACATCTATGAAATGTATTGAGTTTTTGATATGAAGTGATAGAATGCTGTAAAGTAAAATTTTATGAACATCAAACCTTTGGGGGACAGGGATGATGGTGAAATAATTCCCTATCATCTAATCTTCCTTAAACATTCTTAAATTAGAATGTCTATTTTTGTGTTAGGTATTGTATTTATGTGACAGAGAATTACCTTTTTTTGTCGACTTGTTATTAATATGCCATGTAGTAGTTCTGAATTATCAATTTGAACTTAAGTAATTACTAAACAGAAAGAGGGAAAAGGAAAGATAGGTACACATCTATACATTCCTTTGAGTTTTTCCTTGGTTCTCAGATTTCTGGAGTGTTAAAAACATGATAGAATATGATCAAATTCTGTTTAGTGATTTCAATTACAAAATCCTGTTTTAATTGCCTGTTTATGAAGAGAGCAGAACATCTTTGAACATAAAAATAGAAAAATGCTCAATTCACAAGCTCTCAGCTTTTATGAGTGATTGCTGTGGTCATCATCTTAAAGGGTAAGATTCTAAATCTGTAATGCTGGGAATTAAGTTGTACAGTGAATTAAATTGATATATTGTGGGAGAATTCCATGTAGTGTTATCTAGAATAATGAATTTGTGGAAAATGGTTTAGAAAAAAGAATGGACTTATCTATTTGAAATGTGAACATCCTGATTAAATAGAACCTTATAGGTACAAGAGAGAAAATTTCTGTGTGATTTTCTGGCAAAGATTCATTTTTAACCAATTACAATATTTACTTTTGTCATATCACAAATAAAATAATTATATCATGAGATTTCCCTGATACCTAGCTCTAAAACGGACATTATTTTTTTTTTATAAAGGCACTTTCAAAATATGTTTGATTTTCAATGGCATATTATAATTGTATGTTATTATGCTTAGTGGTTTTGTGTGTTTTTGATTTAATAAAAGTGAAAAGTGCTGTGCTAAGATTTTTCACACAAAACATTCTTCAACCTGAAATCCTCTCAGAATCACGAGGGGGAACCCACTCCCAAGGTGGAGTATCTAATTTGAGAAACCTAAGTCCATCTGTCCCAAATGGGCATCTTCCTCTTATCAAAATCTCCTTAAGAGATGTGTCCCTGGGATAAGGGACGACTCTGGGGCATCTTTCTTACCTCTCCAATGCTATTACAATGCAGCCTTTATTTAAAGACCTCAAGTGAGTCACAGACTATGGGAGAACATGTTGGACAAAGAACTGTGGGAAAAGTGGAAAGCAGAATGATGGGTATAGTTTAGATCAATCTGTTATACCAGATACAACAGTAAATACAAAGGAATCAAAGGCTGAAATATGAAAAGTTAAATCAGAAAAAACACATAAAACCCCCTAAATCATAAAAAAGAAATAAAAAACCTAGAACTTCCAGATTTATGGTTAATGAGATTAGTCTTTTAAACAATTACATTTAACTTAGATTTTTCTTCAAGGAATATAGTAAACTAAACATGCTAGTTTTAAAGCTGTCTTCTTTTTTTTTCTGGATTTCCTTTTGAAAATCTTTTTATTCTGTTCTCTGCATTTCTTTCTCTGCTTTCCAAGTGTCCTTGCATTTGCATTTTTAATCAGTTGTTCGTTTCTGTTCTTAGGTTTGTCACTGTGGATTCCATTTTTTCTGTTTTGACAATTATTTCTGCTTTGTAGTCCATAAATGCTGCTTTCACAGTTCTCATTCTCTTGAACAATTCATGAACATCCTGCTGTAGTTCTGTGCTTTTTTTGGGGGGGGGGGGGTGGTAATCCACAGGGTCTTCTGCTTCATCAGGTGTTGATTCATTTTTCTTTGTCTTGCAATATTTATTCATATATGTCTGGACTCATTTTGTTCATTTTGCCATGTTCACTTCTGTTATGAATATCTTCCTCATGGGTTTATTTGCTGAGTTTTCTTCCTGTTGAGAACTTTGCCTGCCATTTGTTCTTTATACTGACCTATTATTTACTTTCCGACTCCTCCTTTGATGGTGGTTACCTTGGTGGTTAGACCCCAAGCTGTCTCCGTCTCAGCCTTCTCTTCTAGGCGAGTTACATTTCACCTGCCTCAGTCCCTGTCCCATGTGACTTCTTAGGGTGAAAAGAAATGATCCCAGCTGAATTCCTTTCTTGTGTGCTTCAGGCTAGCCTGGTGGATCCACATACCTGTTGGCATCCTGCCTCAGTTCCCTCTGTTTCTCAGTTCCTTGGCTGAGTACTGTTACAACATAGAGAGCTTCCTATTCTCCTCCTCCCTCAGGTTGGATTCTTATCAGGAATGCAAACTTGGTTTAACATTAGGAAAACTATAAGCATAATTGACTCTTAATAACAAGAAGAAAATCATATGACTAGGCAGAAAAAACTTGTAACAAAATATACCGGTTTCTGTTAAAAGCACTAGAAAGCACAGTAATAAATAGACTTTCCCTTAAAAGATGGTAATTAGTATAAATCTATAATTAAGGGCCCACCATCATTTGTAATGGAGTAAAAGTAGGGGATTTTCTGATTAGACCAGGGATAAAAATAAGGAGGTCCACTGAAGACACTACTACTTAAAATAGTTACAATTGGAAAGTAGTAACAAGATCTCAAAAAAAGATTGAGAGCTAGACAAAGAAGAAACAAAATTATTCCTTTTTTCTTTTTTCACAAATTTATTTATTTTTAGTTTTCAACAATTCACTTTTATAAGATTTTGAGTTCTAAATTTTGCCCCTTCCCTTTCTTCCCT
The DNA here is from genome assembly GCA_028658325.1 of Potorous gilbertii. NCBI lineage: Eukaryota > Metazoa > Chordata > Mammalia > Diprotodontia > Potoroidae > Potorous > Potorous gilbertii. Next base: position 1,872 of record JAQQSK010009499.1, on the reverse strand, counting down.
CTCCCCTTCCCAAGATGGCTTGTAATCTGATGTAGGCTATACATGGTATACAGTCCTATTAAACATATTTCCACGTTAATCATGTGAAAGAAAAATCAAAACAAAAGGGAAAAAGCATGAGAAAACAAAGAGAAAATAGTATGCTTTGGTTTGCATTCAGACTCATAGTTCTTTTTCTGGATGTGTATAGAATTTTCCATTATGGGTCTTTTGAAATTATCTTAGATCATTTCATTGCTGAGAAGAGCTAAGTCTGTCAAAGTTGGTTATTCCACCATTTTGTTATTCCTGTGTACAATGTTCTGGTTCTGTTCACTCAGCATCAGTTCATGGTGAGCCTTTCCAGGTTTTCTGAAGTCCACCTGCTCATCATTTCTTGTGGAGTAGTATTCCATTATGTTCATTTACCACAACTTGTTCATCCATTCCCCAATTGATGGACATCACCCCGATTTCCATTTCTTTGCTACCACAAAAAGGGATGCTATAAATATTTTTGTACATGTCTATCCTTTTTGCTTTTTATAATGTTTTTGGGATGCAGACCAAGAAGTGGTTTTGCTGGGTCAAAGGCTATGCAGTTTTGTAGCCTTTTAGCATAGTTTTATGCTCTTTGGGCGTATTACTTTCTCCAAATGACAAGAAGTGTTACTTGTAGAATTCTAGAGAATCACCTAAAATTAATTTAAAAATAACTTTAATAAAGTTCCACATTATTGAACAAAGTCACATAAGTAATTAGAATTATTGTATATTATCAGTAAAACTCAGCAACAAGACATTTGAAATGTCTACAAAATTTATGATATACTTAAGAGTCAACCTAACATGTTATACCTATGAACTATATGACTATAACTGCAACCAGTCAGTAAACATTTATTAAACACCTCCATGTGGCAGGCACTGTGCTAAGGACTGAGAATAAAAACATAAAAAAGCGTGATGATCTTTGCCCTTTAGGAACTCTCATTCTCATGGAGGAAGTCAACACAGAAAAGGAAGCTGAAAAAAGGAGTAGAGGAGGTTATTGGGACTGTTTATGAAAGTAAAGACAGATCTAAAATAATTGGAGAAATATTAATTACTTATGGATAGGCTAAGCCAGTCTAATAAAAATGAGAATATTAATTAATTTATTCAGTACCGCCGTGCAAATTAAACTACCAAATGATTACTTTAAAGATTTAGAAAAAGTAATAAAATTCATCTGGAGGAACAAAAAATCAAGAATCTCATGGTAAATAATGAAAAAAAGTGGTAAGACTACCTAGCAGTGCCAGATTTCAGACTGTACAACAAATCAGTAATCATTAAAACAATATAGTATTGGTTAAGAAACATAGAGGTTGGGGGGCAGAGCCAAGATGGCAGAGTAGAAAGACTCACATATGCTAGCTCCAAACCCACAGCCCATAATTACCTGTAAAAAGAACTCCCAACAAATTCTGGAACAGTGAAAGCCGCACAGCAATGGAGTGAAGGAGATTTCCGTTGCAGAGAGCCCTGAAAAACCGACTCCAAAGGTCTGTCACACACCGGACGGGAGTGGAGTCCAGCCCTGCCCTGGCCACAAGGCACGGAGAGGAACAGATCCGGGCAGGCTTCAGGGACAGAATCTCCAGTGGCCGCAAAGGTCCCTCTACCCACAGACGCACAGGTCGGTGAGAGAGATGTCTGGACGGGCTGAGAGGGGAGCGGGGTGTCTCCATAACTCAGGCACCCTTGGGAGGCAGCAGCAGAGGCAGCAGATGGCCAGAGGCTCCCAGAGCAGGCAGAAGCTCAGCAGCAGCTCCATTACAAAAGGTCTCTGCATAAACCCCCTGAGGGAACTGAGTCTGGGAGGCAGCCCTGCCCCAACCTGAGCACCAG
>JAQQSK010009498.1:0-13065 GCA_028658325.1 Potorous gilbertii | reverse complement strand
TGGTACTAGAAATGTTAGTGGTAGCAATTAGACAAGATAAAGAAATTGAAGGAATAAAAATAGCTAAAGAAGAAACTAAGCTATCACTCTTTGCAGATGATATGATGATATACTTAGAGAATCCCAGAGATTCAAGTAAGAGACAATTTCCAACTCAGTTTAAAAGAGGTTTAAGGATCATTTTCTTATCAGACTATAATAGTACAGAGCTATAAGTTCATTGAATCTCATTTTTAAATTGTTTCGTCAATGTGCACTTTGAATCTTTTATGTCTGTTAGCAATTTACCACACAACTAAGTAGCATAAGGGGATAGAACACTGGATTTGAAGTCAGGACAACCTGAATATGATTCCTGCCTCAGAGAGTAGCCAATGTGACTCTGAGCAAGTTATTTACCTTCTCAGCCTCAGTTTCCTCATCTGTAAAATAGGCACAAATAAAAGCACCTACCTCAAAGTGCTGCTGTGAGGATAAAATGGAATAACACATGTAAAAAATAAATAACACACGCAAATCTTGAAGTGCTATTTAAATTTCAATTATTATTTGTGTATAATATATATTATTTGTGTATTATTTGTCCCATACCTGATTCATAAATATACATGGGTTACATTTTGGTGGAGACCAGCTCATGTTGACATGAGTCACAATCTAAGCTATGAATAAGTCTTCCCTGAGACACCGAAGTAGGGGATACAATGAGTCAAAGAGTTTGAGAAGGAGGAGTATAAGTTTTGTCATGAGAGATCAAGCTCCCCTAATACTGACCCTCATCCAGAACACCTGCATGGAGGAACTGCTAACAAAGAGGGAGTGATTACTGTTCTCCAGTACCTTAGATCCAGCAACGACTGTTATAATGAACGTTATAATCACAAGATTGGAATCTGGAGAGGACCTTAGAGAGAACACTTCATCTAACCCCCTCCTTTTAATGCTTCAATTAAATTCAACAAGCATTTATTAGGCACTTGCCATATAGGTGGTGCAGTGGATAAAGTATAGTCAGGAAGACTCATCATCATGAGTTCAAATCTGATCTTAGACATTTACTAGCTGTGTGACCCTGTTTGCCTCAGTTTCCTCATCTGCAAAATGAGTTGGAGAAGGAAATGCCAAACCGATTCAGTTGTTGTTGTTTGTCCTTTGTTCTGAAAGGGGACCGAGGATATCATTATGATGATATCTCAACGTGCGCATGAAATGAATTTAAGTAAAGTAGAGCTAGACAAAGTCATCTGCTTCACTCTCTCCTCCAGAGACATCAGAGTCCAGTGGCAAGACAAAAGTCATGGCCTGGTCCATGGCCTGGGATGAAGAGGGTGGTCTTGAACTTTCTAAGTTAAGACCTTTCCCAGGTTTCAGTTTGTCTGAAGCAATGTTCATTCAATGACTAAGGGCTAAGTAAGAATTGAGACAAAAGACGGCCTAGTTTGTTATCACAATCCGGAAGGGCAAGACCCTTTGAGTTTCTGACTCATCAGCAGTTGCTATTTACATTTCCTCTAAGCCATCAAAACCCAAAGAATGAGCAACAGAGTCTTGGGCTAGGATCTATCCTTGGTCATTGGGATTAAAGGTTAAGTCAAGTAGCTCCATTTGAATCATGTGGACTTTTTAAAGCCTGTTTTTTCAGAGCTATATTTCAAGAAGAAAAACTTGTACAGCACACAGAAGAGAATGTCCCAGGTTTTGGGGGGAAAAATCAGAAACTAAAAATTCTAGTCCCCCAAATTCCAAAATATTTTACAAAATATAAATGATAAAAATTATATTCCTTTGGACAGAGCACTCACATGTAGAGGTATGGCACCCCAAGTGGAGAGAGGGACTGCATGTGGGGAGGGGAGAAAAAGAAAGATGGAGGAGAAGTAGAAGGAGGAAGAAAAGGAAGAGGAGGAGGAAAAGTAGAGAAAGAAGAAAGCATTCCCTAACTCAAACTACCAAGTTGTGTCCCCAGAAGGCTGCTACTACTACTCACAGATTGTTTGTTCTTAGTTCTGCAAGAGGATCAATGATATCACTGAGGTGATGTCTTGATGTGTGAATCAACTGGATTTCAGTGAGGCAGAGTCCTACAACATCATCAGCCTCGTTCCCTCCTCCAGAGTCCTCCTGATGGTAATAGTGTTTAGAAGAAACAAATATCATCTCACATTTGAGTGTAAGTAGTTTATTTTTGTTTAGTATATTATTTTGCTTTGTTCATTTTTTTAAATGTTTCTCTTCATTTCTGTATTTGAACTTCAAAGTTTTCATGCATTTGTGGTCTTTTCATCAGAAATGTTCATTAAGTCCTCTATTTCATTAAAGATCCATCCCTCCCATACACACACCCCAGCCCCCCATACTATTATCTTCAGCTAGGTAAGTTATACTTGGACATAAGTCAATATCCTTTGCCTTCTAGAATACAGTATTCCAATTCCTTCTCATTTACAGTTGCAGCTGCTAATTGTGTTGTGACCGAATCAGACTGCTGCTTATTAGTACTTGAATTCTTTCTTTTTGACCGCTTGCAGTATTTTTTATCTGACCTAGAAACGCTATAATTCTAGATTTTGAAAGTTTTCATTTTGGAAGGTTTTTTTCAGATGGTAACCAGTAGATTTTTTCTTTTTTTCTTTGCCCTTTGGTTCTAAGAGATGAGCACTTTTAAGATTTCTTGAAAGGAAATTATTTTTTCTTCATGTTGTTCAAATAGTGCAGTGATTCTTAAATTTTTTTTCTCCTTGATCTGCTTTCTAGATTAGTTGCTTTTTTTCTATGAAATACCTTAAATTTTCTTCTTCTTTTTTTAGCTCTTTGACTTGATTTTAACATTTCTCATGGAATCATTGACTTCTATTTGGTCCATTCTAATTTTTCGGGAGTTTGTTTCTGAGCAATGTTTTGTACCTCGTGTGCTAAGATGTTAATTAACTTTGCACTTTTTCCCCTCATAGTTCTCCCTACTTTTCCATTTTTTTCCTTTAACACTTTTATTTTATTTGTGAAAACATTTTTAATTCTTAATTTTATTTTTTGGCCTTATCTCTTGCAGGAATTCTAATTGAGTTTGTGTCCACCCTGTGCTTTTCCCTTGACTCAGTGGATGGAGTATGGAGGCTAGAGTCAGGAAGACCTGAGTTCCAATGTGACCTCAGACACTAGCTGTGTGTCTCTAGGCAAGTTTGCCATAGTTCACGGCAGAAGGAAATGGCAAAACACTCTTGTATCTTTGCCAAGAAACCCCTAATGGGGTCATGAAGAGTCAGAAACGACTGGACAACAAATAACAGAAATCATACAGAAGTTACATACCACCTTTTTCTGCCTCCTCATTCCCTTTCTTCATGTCTTTTATGAAATTCCACTCCCTTCCCTTGCTACCCAATCTGTAATCTTCCATTCTAGAAACTTCCATCCTTACTATATCTGGCCCAGATGGCTCTGGAGGAGAAAATGAGGCTGATGATTTTGCAAAGCCCTCCTGCCCTCAAAACACAGTTAGCTGCAAGTCATGTTATCATCTCCCTGATGTCATGGTCCTCTTTGAGAGTGAAGGACAAACGCATAGGTAGGAAACCTAGACACATCTATTTAAGATCCATTGTTCCTATAAAACCAATGGCCCTTGTTTGCATACCTGAATAAGTCTATTGTATGATACCACTTGGGTGCTTCTGAACTAGATTAGGAGGAGCCTGGCATAGCCTGAGAGCTGAGTTAGAAGAACACCTCTTATTGGGCATATATATAAACCTGTATACATAATACACATATGTGTGTGTATATGTACATGGGACATATCTCAATGGATGTGTGTTACAGATTTTGAGTTGGAAGAGCCCTTAGGGGTAATCTAGTCCAATGGATGAAGAACCAGAGGCCAAGAGAGGTGAATCAATTTCCCCAGGATCACACAGGTAGTAAGTTAGAGAGGGAATCTGAACCTAGCTCCATTGCTCTAAATCCGATGCTTTTTCTAAACCCTAGTCCATATTTTCCTACAGAAACAATGTAATGAATAGTATTTAATTGTTCAGATAAGCCCACCAAAGCCTATTTAATTCAAAGAAATATACCATATGATGACCACAAAGCTTAGTAGTGAATAATACTGTTGTCACACTTGTAATTAAGTAATAGAGGGGAAATATTGAAAAATGACAGATTCATTATGTGTAAGAACTGAACTCTATCTGCTCATGAGGTCTCCTGTGGTTTGTATTTCATGACCTCTTACTCCCTGAGCAGGTCCACTGAAAGAAGCACTGGGAACTTCCCAGTCAAAAGCTGGGTTTGGCTCAAAGGAAAAGGGGGCGTCTCTGTTAACATAAAAACCAGATCTGAAAATTGGTAGCTTTCTTTGCCTCCAGCTAAACTTCTCTCTGACAGCTGCCCAAACCATCCAGGCATAGGTTACCTTCAGTTTTAATAAACAAGCAATCTGTAGTCAGTCCTGTGGTCTCTATGACAACCAGAGCAAGTACTAACACTGGCCTATGGTTAGGAAAGAGAAAGGAAGTCTTAGACTCAGACTGTACTCAGGGAAGCCCGGAATAAGAGGAAGCAGTAGAGTCCACTCCAGTCATTTTATTGGTCCTGACTACTCAGTGTGAGTGGGAGGTGGTGGAGATGTTCCCTTCTTTGAAAAATAGAGAAAAAATAATAGGAAAAAATAGAGAAGTATGTGAACTTGCCATTGTAGGAGGTGGAAGGTTTTGAGGCCACAGTAATTAGAGTTATATTAGAGTTTCCCCTCTGAAAGTCCACAAACAAGGCCTTTCTTTGGCCTTTTACTTCAGTTGTCAAATCTTATTAATTCTATTTCCACAACATTCCTCCTATGTTCCTCCTTCTCTCCACTCACAAGAGCACTCTTCAACTTCAGCTCCCATCACCCATTGCTTAGAATATTGCAGTACTTTCCTCCCTGTCTTGTCTTTCTCTTTGCCAATATAGTCTCTAGTCAGTTGACCAAGGGATCTTATGCCTTAGAAGGCATAGTCTGACCAGATCAGTCTACTGCTTAGTAAATTCTGGTGATTTATTACCTCCCTAATGAAACACAACTCCTTTGTTTGGCATTTATAATCCTTCACAACCTACCTTTCCAACCTTACGCATCACTCCCCTTCATGTACCTGCTGGTCCAGCCAAACTGGCCTCCGTGTTTCTCATACATGACATTCTGTCTCTGACTTCTGTGACTGTCCCCACACTAGGGAATGCCCTCGCTCTTTACCTCTGTCTCTTAGAATCTCTAGTTTCTGTCAAAGGTAATTCAAAAGCTACCTCCTACAGGAAGCCTTTCCTGATTCCTTCAACTACTAGTAAGTTGCCTTAGGCTGGTATTGTTCATATTTTGTATGTGTTATATCTGTGTGATGTTACCTCTGAGATGACTAAACCCTGGGAGGGCAGACTATTTCATTTTTGTTCCTGTAAAGCTCAGGGCCATCAAGAATGCCTGTTACACAGTAGGTGCTTAATCAATATTTGTTGATTTATTCAAACAGCACTAAATTGTAGAAATGCTAATGTTTATGGTTAACTATATGTCAAAAGAGAAGTTAGAGGCCAGAAGACAGGCTTGTCAGAGGTGACTAAGAAATTCACAAAATTCACACATAGAATTACTAACCACTGAGGAAGCAGAGTTGTAAATAAAATGTTTTTACATTGTTTAGGAATTATTTTTTTCCATAGAAACTGGAGCAGAAAACGTAGACAATAGAGTGTAAAAGGAAGTTTTCAGAACGAGGAAGTTATTAGAACAGAGGCTGTATTTCCAGAGGAAGCAGAAGCTAGTTCAGGATAGCTCTGTAGACTGAATTCAAGAGAAATAATTGAATCAGAGTTCAGGTTGCTAAGAGATTTTTTTTTCTTCCTACAACACAGTTGACAAGGACATTGCTTTTTGAAATAATTAAAGGAAATTCATCAATTAATAATAACAGGAGGCAATGTGGGCCTGGGATTCTGGATCAAAGGATAGAGTGCTGCACCTGGAATTGGGAGAGATCTAAATTCAAATCCTCCTATGTCTACTAGATGTGTGACCCTAGACAGGTCACTTAACCTCTTCCTGCCTCAGTTCTTATTTTTCTCATTCAAAAAGGGAGGTAATAGCACCTGTCTCCTAGGGTTGTGGTGAGAATTAAACGAGATAATACTTTTAAATGCTTAGCATAGTGCATGGTAGAGTAGTTGCTTTACCTTCTGGGCTGAAATGTGGACCTTCTAGCTTAAAAATCTGTTATGCATTGATCGTAAGGGGCTAATTCTCTGAGACTGTAGGGTGCAGAATAGTTGCTGATCCCCTTTGGCATGGGGAGTTTCCTCACCAAAGCTCCCTATACCTCTGTAACCACACAGTCCCCCAAATCAACCAACCAGACAAAAAGCTAAAGGGGACAATGGAGTTCAAAGAAAGAACTCTGGCCTTCCATTTGAGTTTTGAAGTCAGATTGAACTAGGAAGGGGAACTAGATGCTTGAAAAAGTATCAAATGAGCTGAATAATATACAACTATATGCCTTCCACTTAATAATTTTGCATATACTTTGGGTCCTGAGATTCCCTTGCCCTCTGGTAAAACAGCTTGCATACTTGAAGTGCCTTCTATAATAACATGGTAAGGCAGATGCAGAAGAGATCACAATTGGAGGGAGGAAGTAGTTTTTGGCAGAGAAACTCCCCACCCCTTGACTATTGATAACACAAAGTTACACCGGGTCCATAAAGTCATTCAAAGAGCATTCAGCTTCATGAACTTTCTGGTTTGTGTAGTTTATCAGATGCTTTCCTTTAAGAAAGACTGAAGCAACAAGACAATATTGGGGGTGGGAGCAGAGGAAAAGAAGAGCAAGAGAAAGTAGAAGACACTGAGGGCAAAGATGACTTACTTTGAAGTTTTACCTCAAGTGGAGCTTGGTATGATGGGAACATCAGTCACGGTCATTATGAATGGAACCCAAAGGGTACAATCTCCATTGTCAGTAACGGCCCTGGTCTCTCTACCTCCCTATCCCTTGGTGATTCTAAAAGAATGCCTAGCTAATAGTAAGTGAATGAAAAAAGTATTTATGAGCATTTATTATGTGCCAGGCATTGTTTTAAGCTCTAGGAATATAAATTTGAAAAGCAAGACAGTCCAAGTCCTCAGGGACATTCTAACAGAGGAAACAACACAGATAGCTGTGGCCAGGGTGAATTATTCTGTGCTGGGAAGTCACAAGAATGGTGACTGGAACCCTAGAGTACTTGATTGATATATCCTTCCCAGGAATAGCAGAGTTGATTTGATCACATTTCAGAACTAGAGGTAGAAAGCAGATGAGGAGTAAGGAGAAGGAAAGAAGATGACGAGGGAGTAATTTTGGGGCAGCTAGGTGGCTCAGTCAGGAAGACTCATCTTCTTGAGTTCAAATCTGACTTCAGATACTTACTACCTGTATGATCCTGGGCAGATCACTTAGCCTTGTTTGTCTCAGTTCCTCATCTGTAAAATGAAATGGAGAAGGAAAGGGCAAACCACTCCAGTACCTTTGCCAAGAAAACCCCAAATAGGGTCACAAAGAATTGAATACAACTGAAATGATTGAATAACAACAAGAAGTAGTCAGAAATGTGACAAGGTCCCACATTTTGTGAGGGCTGTTCTTTACATGTAACAGGGATGTTGTGTGGCTCGAAGAGAGGCAAAATAGATGTCTCTAGATGACTCTTCTTCAAAGGAGACTTTATTTCTTCCAGGGAGAGAGGAAGCAGGAAGTTGGGACCAGACAGTTTGACCACTCTATTATCAGAAAGAGAGATTACTGGGTTAGAATTATTTCTATCTGCTTCCTCAAATATCATTTGTCTAGGGGATGAAGTTTTCAAGTTCAATGTAACTTCTGATTGCTGTTTCATTATTGGAGAAAGGAGGATCCCAAGCTTTATCTCCAAGACTTGACCCCTTTCCCATCAAATAACAGTCCCACAGTGAACACACACACACATGCACACAGCAATTATCAAAGAAATTATTTATCCAATTTGATAACAAAATCTGAATTCAGAGAAAGTATACATCGGAGTATAAATATCAGGCAATACAAAGTGAAGCTTTTTCATTGGCAGTGAGGTAACTCAGCTCAACCAAGAGAGAGAACCCCAGAGCTTACCCAAAGAGAAACTTCCAGAAGTCTGTAATGTAGCAGGCTAGGGATAGGAGCGTGATGGAGACTGCCAACTCCTCTCACGTCAGCATCTTCCTAACGTCTTTTCCTTCAGCAACCACTGGTGGTGTTGTCATCTTCCATCTTTTCTCTTGAAGCTGGAAGCCAAAAGCACAGAAGTGACTGCAGACTTGAAGTAAGTCCTAATAAAACTGATAAGCTTTCTTCTCTCCTGTTTTTGCCTTTCTTCTCTCCTATTCTTGCTGATTCTGCCCCAACCCCTTACAGAGATGGAGGACAATGATCTTCATCTATGAGGAAAGAATTTCTACCAATGAGTTTTGGGACTGGAGTTACAGAAACATGTTGAGTCTGTTGTTTCACTAGTTATGAAAAATTCTCACCAATCAACAGACAGGAATCAGGGCAGGTAGTGGAGGGAAGTCCTAGGAGGGAAATCACAGAAGATCCATGATTTGAAAATGACCAAAGAACAATGGTGGAATTTCAGATTTTAGTAGGGAGCCATTTGGGGCCAGAATAGTTTTCCTTGTCACCTCTTAAATCACATCATATAGGTGCTTCCTATTCTACCTAATCCTAAAGGAAAATGATTTATTCTTCTTGAGCATGTTCTTGTATAACTAGGACCAGAAGCCATGCCCGGGAGAACCTACCCCTCTGGGCACTAGAACTTCTGCACCATGACCCCACAGGGCAGATTGGTGAGTGTCTCACATGGCCCATGATATCTAGTGTTCTAGCCATGCTCTATTTGATTCCCCATGTATCTTCTTATCATGCTGGTTCTTTCTGCCCCATCTCTCCCTCCCTCTATCTAGTTCTTCCATTATAATAAAAACAATGCTACCATTGCTAGTTTTGTCAGTCTACTACCTTTCAGATCAACTCCCCTTGTCTTTGACCAGATCAAAATAACCTTCTCTGATCAGTAGTATATGTGTTCTCTCCCCCATTAGAGTGTAATTTGTATTTGTATCCCTAGAATTTTGTGTAGTTCTTGGCATATATTATGGGCTTACTAATTCTTTTTAAATTCATTTATTCATTCATTTTGCTCCCTTCATGACAATTGCTCTGACTTTCTACCTCTCATGGCCAAAAGTGAGGGTGGCTCTGGAGGTGGATTTACATGGAAACTTAGGCCCATTGGGAAGAGCTGAAGAATCAGATGATAGTACTAATGTAGGATCAAAAAGAAATCTTAATCCAAACCCCCGATTTCACAGATGAGACAACTCCACAGAGGTTAATCGATTTTCCTGAGGTCACATAAGTAAGCAGTGGGGAGAGGGTTCAATCCCAGATCTGTGGTTTCCAATCCAGTGTTCTTTACACTAGGCATATCTGGTTACTTAGGGTGCACATGATCTCTAGTGAAGTCTCTAATGAATATTTACTAGTGAGCAATTCACTGTGTAAAGTGACAGCTAGGTGGTTTAATGGATGGAGTGCCAGGCCTGGAGTCAGGAAGTCTCATCTTCCTGAATTCAAATCTGGTTTCAGGATTTACTAGTTGTGTGACCCTGGGCAAGTCACTTCACCCTATTTGCCTGAATTTTCTCATCTGTAAAATGAGCTGGAGAAGGAAATGGCAAATCACTTCAATATCTTTGTCAAGAAAACTCCAAATGGGGTCGTGAAAAGTCAGACATAACTGAAATGATTGAATGACAATTCACCTTGTGTCTAGTTCTAAGTGACTTGAGGAGATTTTTAGAAATGCTTTCAATTGTTAAAAGCAGAGAAGGAGAGCATCTCCCTTTCCTTTAGATACTTTTATCTTCATTAAATTAAAAAATGTCCTAGACTTGTTAAGTGTAAGTAATAGATTATAGGATTCTTGACACATTCTTGAAAAGGGCTGTTAGGTTTGGGATTTTTTCCCCCCATATTTATCTCTCCAGTTCTCAGAAAACTGTATTGCACATAGGGATAGGAATAGTGACTGGATTTCATTGGTAAAAGGAACTCCCAAGTTTGGAAATTCCCTCTACTAATGCAGGTTGGCATCTTCTCTGCAAGATATAGTCTTAGAGAACTGCCTAGAGCTCTAAGAGATGAAGTGACTTACCTAGGGTAACACTGTGAGATAGAAGACTTGAGCCCATGTTTTCTGGACTCCAAAGTCAGCTGCCTCTCCACTCTGCTTCCCTGTCTCTCCTTGAATATAGCAGACACTCGATAAATGCTGCTTAAATTGAACTGAGGTGAATATAACCTTTTAAAACAATTTATTTATTTTTAATTTGCAGCATTCTGTTCCACAAGCTTTGGAATTCCAAATTTTCTCCCCTTCTCTCCCCTCCCAAGACAAATATAATGTAAAGGAAGCAGGTGTAGTAGCAGAGTGTACAGAAGGGAGAAGGGGTCAGAGTATGATGGACATGGCAGGTGGGATGCCATCTAAGAATATAGGAAGTAGCCACTCAGGTATCTACTCAATTTCTTTTCCTGGACAGGGCCATTGAGTCATCAAGGAGTGACCCTCAGTCTGGAGTACCAAAGCTCATGACCAGCTTTCTGGAAGGAAGTATAGTGATTATAGCAGTGACCTCAGAACCAAGACTCCAGTTTCCCTTATCTGGTCTGCAGTTTCTCTTTTATAAATTGAATGCAGCAAGATTTACTATCTACCTTAAAGAGAATCATAAGACATTGATTACATAATCTAGGTTAGATCATATGGTTGCTAACGTCCTTTCTAATGCTGACATTTTGAAATAGACAAGGTAGAGATTTGAGTGTTCAGAGACCTATGTTCTATATTGGCTGTGTGACCCTTGGACAGTCCTTTCCCTGGACTTCAGTTTCCTCATCTGTAAAGTGAGGGTGCTGTGGGTCAGATGATCTCAAAGATTCCCTTCCAAAATGGGAATACATGATAATTCTAAATGCCTTAATGTCTTCAGATAAAAGGAGGTAGAGAAAGGTACCAGTCTTACCTCTTCATTATTTTGTTTACTTCAGTTAAATATCCTTGACCAGGAAATGTGTCTTCCTTTATGACAGTACTGAAATATTGGTGCTTGTAATTGTAAGGTACTGTTCTTTTCATGTGTGAACAGTTTGCTTGTTGAAAGAGGCAGAAAAAGGACTTTTGTGTAAAGAAAACCAATAAATTCCACTTGTGAAGAAACTGTTTCTCTAATAAAATGTTGAAAAGAGATACGCATCTTACATAATAAATAGCATCTGCATCCAATTCATGGTACTCCAAGCCAAGCCAATGAACCCTGTGATTTGCATAATCCATTTTGCCGTAATTAAGTGAGGGTGGTTCCATCCCAAAGTCATTCCTGAATTTCCATGAGCACTCATTCATCGGAAACAAGAGCTCTAGTGGGTTAGCCAACTCATCAAGATGGACATACTAGACCAATTATATCATGCGGAGATTTTTCCATATCCTTCTATTTAAGGAGATTTGGCATTGTAGCTTTCAACCTCATAGCAATTTAGTTTTTCTTGGTGGTGGAGACAAACTTGTTTAAATGAGTTAAAATAAATTGGTGATATTTTCATGTACGTGAGATTTAAGGATTACAGAGTCTTGACTTTTGTTTCTAATGAGACATCAATTCATTTGAATTCCCATAACTCATGGACTAAATCTTTAGATAGCCTTTTTTTGGCCCAGTTTCTGCGCTTTTGGCTATTTTTTCTTTCGTGACTTCATTTTTGTTTTGAATTAGCTTAAATTTTCCATTAAGTTAGATATTTCTGTTCATCTTTCCACCTAGATCCTCTTGATCTCATAAGGGGTGCTTTGCTCTTTACTAAGTTGTTACACTAGTTTAGACCATGTTCACCTAGAAATATTAACTGGACAAATGCTTCCTCCATCCTACCCAGGAATCTACCCAACATATAGCCATATATGACCATATTATGGTCACATAATGAAAATAAAGGATGACAGATAGGCATAAATATATTTGTTCCTCTCCTCCCCCTCACTCCACCCAAGGATCTACCCAACATGTAGCCATCCTTTGGTGTTTAAGAAAAGGTATATTTCTCTAGGAAAGGGAGAAGGGAAAAGGAAAATGTAAATGTTATAAAAGCAAATATATCAAAACTTATTTTTAAAAAATCTATGGAAAACAAACATAATGTTCAGGATCTGTCATACTTCATTTTTATTTTATGACCATTTGGTCATATGATGTTAGGGACAAATCTGACACATCCTCTTAATTCAGGTTCAGTTAAGGGACAAAATGAGACACTTGTAGGTCATTGACCAAAGGAGGTACTTTGTCATAAGGATACAGAGGCATTTAGCATCTGTAGACTTGTCCTTCTTTTTTCCACTCTAGTCTCTAACAGGACAGAGAATAATCATTCATATGGGTGACTTTTCCATCCAGTCAGAAGGGTCCTGGCTCCACATATGTGACTTTTTATGTCTTTAGGTGAGCAGAAAGCTGCCTCTTCAAACTTTCTCTTTTTTCTTTTGAGGATATCAGCATCTTGCTCTTGAAATCATCCTTGCCAGCACACCCTCCATAATCCCACATATCAATCAGTTTCCAAGAATTGTTGATTCTTTCTCCATAATCTTTATCATATCATTTCTGTTTTCTCCTTTCACATGGCCCCTCCCTTAGTTTAGACCTCCTATACTCTTCACCTGGTCTTTTCAAATAGCCTCTTAACTCAAAACTTTAAAAAATTAATGTTAGTGATTGGACATGTATAATCTACAAAGACTTACTTACTGTCTCAGAGAGGGAGGGGCAGAGGGAAGGAATTTAGAACTCAATTAGATAAAAAAAAATGTTAAAATCATTTTTTTCTTTTATTTTTTCATATAAATTTATTTATTTAACTTTTTACATTCATTTTCACAAAATTTGGGGTTCCAAATTTTCTCCCCATTTGT
>JAQQSK010009497.1:0-13065 GCA_028658325.1 Potorous gilbertii | reverse complement strand
CATGAAAAGGCAAACAAGAAAGAGAAATCATAAAGGACTTTCTAAGGTTGAACTGTTTACATTCCTACATGGAAAGATAATATTTGTAACTCTTGAAACTTTTCTCAGTATTTGGATAGTTGGAGGGATTACACACACACACACACACACACACACACACACACATACACACACACATATATAGACAGAGGGCACAGGGTGAGTGGAATAGGAAGGGATCATATCTAAAAAAATAAAATTAAGAGGTGAGAGAGGAATATATTGGGAGGAGAAAGTGAGAAATGGAATGGGGCAAATTATCTCTCATAAAAGAGGCAAGAAAAAAACTTTTTCAATGGAGGGGGAAAGTGGGGAGGTGAGAAGGAAAAAGTGAAGCTTACTCTCATCACATTTGACTTAAAGAGGAAATAATATGCATTTGATATGACAATTTTTCTTACATTACAGGAAAGTGGGGGAGAAAGAGATAAGTGGGGTATGGGGGGATGATAGAAGGGAGGGCAAATGGGAGGAGGGAGTAATTAGAAGTAAGCACTTTAGGGGAGGGACATGGTCAAAAGAGAGAATAGAATAAATGGGGTCAGGATAGGATGGAGGGAAATACAGTTAGTCTTTCACAATGTGACTATTATGAAAGTCTTTTGCAAAACTGCACATATATAGCCTAAATTGAAATACTTGCCTTCTCAGTGGGAATGGGTAGGGAGGGAGGAAGGGAGAGAAGTTGGAACTCAAAGTTTTAGGAACAAATGTTGAAAATTGCTTTTGCATGCAACTGGGTAATAAGAAATATAGGTAATGGGATATATAAATCTATCCTATAGAGCCCTACAAGAAAAGAGAGAAGATGGGGATAAGGGAAGGGAGGGGTGTGATAGAAGGGAGGGCAGATTGAGGGAAGGGTTAATCAGAATGCACCGTGTTTTGGAGTGGGGGAAGGAGAGAGATGGGGAGAAAATTTGGAAATCAAAATCTGGTGGAAATGAACGTTGAATAAAAATAAATAAATTTACATTAAACGAAATAAAGAAACAAACCTAAAAAAAGAGAAAATTACCTGTTAATATCCTTTGATCTCATCTCTTGAGAAATTGCTCTTGTTCTTAGATATTTCCAGTCTTTCATTTCCCAGCATTGATTCTTTTCCTCTGATATTTTAGAATATCTTTAAAGGGAACACATACATGTGTACATGTGTGTGTGTCTGTGTGTGTGTGAGAGAGTGTATTGTTGTTGAATCATTCATGTTCAGCTCTTCATGATCCCATGAACATAACAGTCCCATAAGCCCTTCTATCCTTCACTTTCTCTCAAAGTCTGTCCAACTTCATGTTTCTTTTTTCCATGCTATTATGCTTCTGTCTCATCCTCTGCCATCTTCTTTTCCTTTTACTTTTAATCTTTCCTGACATCAAGGTCTTTTTCATTGAGTTCCATCCTCATATGATGTGTCTAGAATAGTTAAACTTCAGCTTCAGTGTTTGACCTTCCAATAAATAACCTGAATTAATTTCTTTATGTGTGGACTAATTTGACTTCCTTGCTGTCTAAAGGACTCTCAGAAATCTTCTCCAGAACCACAATTCAAAAACGTTGATACTATGGACTTATTCAACTCTTACAGCCATACATTACTACTGGAAAAATCATGACTTTCACTGTGTGAACCTTTATGATGTCTCTTATTTTTTAGTATGCTGTCTAGATTTGCCATAGCTTTCCTTCCACAGAGCAAATGTCTTTTAATTTCATGTCTGTAGTTGCCACCTGCAGTGATCTTTGAGCCCAAAAATCTAAAACCTGATACTGTTTCCATTTTTTGCCAGGAATTGATGGTACCAGTTTGCCAAGATCTTAATTTTTTTTTATGTTAAGCTTCAATCCAGCTTTTAAGCTCTTTCTCTAATCAAGAGGCTTCTTAATTCCTCTGCACTTTGTACCTTTAGAATTGTGTTATCTGCATATCTGAGGTGGTTGATATTTCTCCTGGAAATCTTAATTCTAGCTTTTTTATTTATCCAGATGGGCATTTCATATGATGTACTCTATACATAAGTTAAAGATACAGCCTTGTCATACTCCTTTTCCAGTCTTAAGCCAGTCAGATGTTTCATGTTCGGTTCTAAGTTGCTTCTTATCCTGCATACAGGTTCTTCAGGAGATAAGTAAGATGATGTTCTAGTACTCCCATCTCTTTGAGCACTTGCCGCATTTTGTCATGATCCACATTAATGTGGTCCGTGAAACAGAAGTAGATGTTTTTCTGGAACTCCCTTGCTTTCTCCATAATCCCATGAACGTTAGCAATTTGATCTCTAGTTTCTTTGACTCTTTGAAAATTAGTCTGTTCTTCTGGTAACTCTCTGTTCACACATTGCTGAAACCTGACTTGCAGAATTCTTAAGCATACCTTTTCTGGTGTGTGAAATGAGCACAGTGGTTTGATAGTGTGAGCATTCTCTGACCTTGCCTTTCTTTAGGATTGGAGTGTAAACAGATCTTTTCCAAACTAGTGGCCACTGTTATGTTTTCCAAATTTGCTGGCATATTGGGCGCAACATTTTAACAGCGTCACCTCCACTAGTATTGTTAGCAATGCTTTCTAAGACCTTTTGAGTATCAATTAAAAGAGTTGTTTCTGATTCTGTCTTTTTGATTCATCCAGACGGGCATTCTTGAAGGTAACTAGTTTTGGTAATTTTTATTTTTAACTGGCTAACAAAATATGTTCATTTGTAGTTTTAAAAAAACTATTTCACATTGAAATATCTTTTAACAGAGATAGCAGTTCTGTTAGAACATTACCTTTTTAAATTTCAGATTTCCTCAGGTTGCAGGAATGGAGTTTGGATTTGATCCAGATGCAGAGCCAGGACGCCGAATTATACGAGACACTGTAAAAATTCAAGGACAGTACTTAAGGAAAAAACAAGTATATCTTCTTGCTATTAAGGAGTACATTGCAAATGTGAGATTTCATTCTTTTCAGATTATTATTTGAAATTAAATCAATACCTTGGAAGGTTTTTTTTGTAAAGTAAAACTTTGTTTTTTGATGATTTCATTTTATCATTGATTTCAATATTATCAGTAAATTTCAGTTGCTTCCTACATTTTGAATTCCATTTTTTTCATTATTTGAATCTCTGGCCCCATTATAATCTCTGTACTTTTTGTATGGCTAGATAGTAAAAATATAGCAACACTTTTTTTGAAACTTTTTAAAAAATAAGTTGTCAACATTCTTAGCTATGTTTACTAGAATGAATTTCTGTATTTTTATTTTATAAATAGTTCTAATTTGTTTTAAAGCATTTTATTAACTGTAGTAACTTTTGATTTTGATTAAGCACAAACTTGAGCCTGCTGTGGCTCATTTGTAAGAACTTTCTGCCCAGACAGGCCCTAGGCTGCTTGATAATAGAGTCAAAGTGATCAGAACTAAGCACAGGGAGTAGGAAGGGAGATTGTGAGTTTATTAGTGCGTGTGTGTCGAAATGTCCATCTTTGACAACATATTAGTGAATGTATGTCATTATTTCAAAAGCAAATATAAAAATTTTAAATTATCCTTCATGTTGTATTACTTGAAATGTATAATTGAAATCTTTGTTGATTTTTCAGGGGAAGGATGGTTATATAATGCTTCAAAGTTGTCCTCGAATGTTTGATACAGAAACTGCACAGACACTTTCTACAGTGGTTCTGAATCATTTTGAATCGGTCAAAATTATGCAGGGTAGGAAACAATGCCTTTCAGGCCATCGAATGAGCTTAATTACTATGTCTAAAACAGCATCATTTACAGGTAATTGAAATTTATTTTACAGAAAATAACTTGCTCATGACATTTTAATAGGTAGCATTCACTTAGTATTGATTCATATTCATTTTTATATTAATCATCACTTGTTATGATGAGATTGGAGATAAACTCAAGTGTCAAAAATGGATACTCTTGTCTGTGTTGTTTCAATTTCTGGTCAAATAACTGAGCCATTTAATCATCCTACTGGATTTTGGACCTCCTATTGTCCATTTGTGGTCCTGTGGCTTCCAATTTATGAAACAAGTGATGCATTTATTATC
Source organism: Potorous gilbertii (assembly GCA_028658325.1). Taxonomy (NCBI): domain Eukaryota; kingdom Metazoa; phylum Chordata; class Mammalia; order Diprotodontia; family Potoroidae; genus Potorous; species Potorous gilbertii. The sequence continues at coordinate 8,976 of JAQQSK010009497.1, read as the reverse complement.
CATTATTCTTGCTATGTGAACTACTGAATCCCTCTAACAAGACAAATTGTGTACCTTTGTTTGGCCTTGTTCAGAGTTCTTCACTTGTCATGTAAATCATAGAAAGGTTCTACATAAAAAAGATTCTTCATATTACTATTTTGATTTTAGGAAATCTAGTAACATAATGTATATTCTTTTGAGAATGTAGTAGAGAAATGGAAAAGATAATTTCCAAATGAACACCATAACTTCTTTTGAAGTATGTTTGTTTATTTACAACTTGAAATTCACAATTCGACTTTACAATTTCTGGTGAGAATGGTTAGTCTGAATTCACCTTCAAATTGAACTGGAAAATCTCTCTAATTTCATTCTAATTTTTTTTTCCCATATGAGAGTAAAAGAAGTTCTTTTTTATGGCCAGTCCTTCAGTTTGTGCCTGTGATTCCATTTATCCACCTCCTCTCCTTCTAGGTGCTTATTCCTTCAGTTTTAACTTCTCTAGGGTCTTTTATGCTACAGTAGTGGTCAGGACTACCTTATCATAATAAGGGGGAAAAATACCTCACTTGAACCTTTTGCCCTCCAAAACAACTATCCTGTCTCCCTCCCTCCTTCCCTCCCTCCTTTTCTCTCTCTCTTTCCTTCTCTCTCTCAGCCAATGTTTGATCATAAATTAGTAATGTATCAAGTGCTGCTTCTATTTCTTCACTACATTTCCTGTTAACCCACTGACTTCTAACTTCTTCATTCCTCTAAAAACTCTTTTCTTCTTCTCCAAATCTGATGGCGTTTCCTCAGTCCTCATTCCTCTTGATCACTGTTATCATTTGATACCATCCACTTTATCCAAAAAGCATGTACTGTTTACTAACATGATCATCAGTGACTTGTCAAATGCTTATCACTATGTTCCAGGCACTGTTCTAAGTATTGAAGAAACAAATAGAACCAAAAACAATCCTTGCTCTCAAGGTGCATACATTGTAATGGAAGACAACATATGAATAACTAAATAGAGCAATAATCATAATAGAAAATGTACAGAATACATGTAAGACAATCTGATAGGAGGAGGCATTTGCAGCAAGGGGCCCTGAGAATGGCCTCCTAGTCTTTAAGAAAGTCAGGGAAAAGAAGGAGTTGGGTAGAAAAAAGGAGAAGGGCATGCCAGGCAAGAACAAAGGTGCGGAGACAGGAGGTGCAATATTGTGTTCAAGGAATTGCAAGTTGACCGGTGCAGCTGGGTCGCACAGTACATGAAGAGGAGTAAGGGTAAAAAGAATGGAAAGAGAGGAAGGAGGCAGGTTATGATGAGCTTGAGATGCCAACCAAAAGAGCCCATTTTTATTCTGATGGGAAGAAGTTGCTACTGGAGCTCACTAAAGCAGGGAGGAAAAATAATCACTCCTTCATTTTAGAAAAATCACCTTGGCAGCAGAGGAGGAAGATTTAGAATGGAGAGAAACTTGAAACACATAGACTAGTTAGAAAGCTATTGCAGCCATCCAGGCAAAGAATGGGAGCCCAAACTAAAGCTGTGACCACGTGTATGTATATACGTATGTACACACACACACACACACACACACACACACACACACACATATATATATACATATCTGTATATATGCATACATACATACAGAAGGAGATGTAGATGAGAGATGTTCTGAAGATAGAAATGACAAGATCTGTCAGTGGACTCAATATCTAGAGTTAGTGAGAGTGAAGAATCGAGGATGATGCTAAGATTGTAAAACTTGAGAGTGATCAGAGGATGGAAGCATCCTTGACAGTAACAGAGAAATTCAAAGAAGGAAAGATAATGAGTTTTGTCTTATATATGTTGGATTTGAGATACCTGTAGGTTATCCAACTCAGTATTTCCAAGAGGCAACTGGAGATGGGTGACTGTACTTCAGGAGAGAGCCAGTTTTCTTCAAGAACTACTGAAACAGTTCTTGGGACTTAAAACAGTGCACAAAGAGCCAAAAACTCCTCCCTCAGAACTGACAGCCAGCATGCCACCGTGGCAAACGCGGAGGCAGGAAAGTGGCATCCAAGTGAATCAGTGCTGTATCCTTGCTGAATTTCCTTTCCATGCTATGGTTCAGTAAACTTCCTTTCGTTAAATGTCAGATGGACTATAAGTGTCTCATTTCTTAATAGTCCTGACCACTTGAACCACTGGACACGCCTGAGTCAGGTCTGGTTTGCAGTACCCTCCATCTTGAAATGCTTTTATCTCTTTGTGATGCATAATCCTACTTCTTATTTTTCTTTTGCCCCTTAAATATGAGCAGTCTCCACTTTTTCTTTTTGACTCTCTTTTCTTCCTTCTTTATTTCCTTTCACTTGGAAATTTCATGGCTTTGAGTATCATTTTTATTTGGATGATTTTCGAATAATTAACATTCAATCACAGGTTCTCTCCTGAAGTAAGATCTTGCTTTTTCAGCTGTTTACTAGACATTTCAATTTGGATGTCAAAACTGAAGTCATCTTCACATCAAAAACCTGACCTCTCCCACCTGACTTTTAGCAGTGGCATCATCCTACTAGTTACCTAGATTTGGGAATCTTGGAGCCAGCTTTAACTTCTTTCTTTTTATTTCTTCCCACTTATATTATCTATTACTTCTATCGCCACAATTTCTTGATTTAACCCTTTCCTTTGCATTTTTTAACCACTGTGGGCAGCTGTTTGGCACAGTAAGTATAGTATTGAACTTGGATTCAAGAGATTGATTTCAAATCCTGCCTCAGATATTTACTTTCTATGTTACCCTGGGCAAGTCACTTAAACTCAGTTTCCTCATCTGTAAAATGAGAATAATAGTACCTATTTCATAGTAATCCTATGAATGATAGAGTTATGCCCTATGCTGATGCCAATGTAAAGGGAATTCCTCAATGCAAAATTTGAGATGTATTCCTCAGGGGATCTGCCTTCAAAAGGAAAGGAGTCAGAAAGTAATAATTAGGGAATGAACATGAGGAAAAAAGATTAAAAGCACCAATGATTTCAGTGATTTTTTTATGTAAAACTTAGATAAATGGAAGAACTTATCCTTCCATTAAATTGCCATGTCTTTGTTCTTTTGTTTATAGAATGTTAAGATTGGTATAATTCATCCCTTCTAATATTAAATCCTTTCCATTCTTTAATCATTGGTCAAGGATCTCTGATTTAGAGTATCAGTAGTAAAATTAAAGTTTGTAGAGACAGCCTAATAATTGTGACTTTTAATACACTATTCCCTTTCCTATCACTATACCAGCATCATTGCAAAAGCAATATAAGGGCCACACAGGATTGAGGATTTTATTATTTTTCTTTGTTTCATGGATTGTCCTGGCCAAAAGATGCATCACTGTTCCATTGGTAATGAGCCTTTGGATATGTAGGTGGACGAGTACTCAGAAAACTGATTTAGTTTATTGCCAGAACTGTATTTAAAACTATTCCAATTGTAGGACCTATAGGATCTTATGCTCCATAGCAGAGTGCTCACCTCCATGCCATGAAGACACATTGGATGAGAACTTTGTAGAGAATATAGAGGGAAAAGTAGTGGAGGAAAGATAAAACAGTAGTTCTCTAATAGAAAAAGTATTTCTTTTAATATAGTAGTAATATCCTGTAAGTAGAATAAGTATTTTTCTTTAATATAGTATACTAGGAACAGATTGTAGAAAGTCTTGAAATTGATATATTTGCTGTTTTGAGAACAGTGTTTTCCTGGTTTCCTACTTTTGTATTCTTTTTTATATGCCACAGTAACCTAGTACAGCAACTTATAAATGTTCCAAAAAGGGTGTTTAATATATATTTTTTAAATTACATTTTAAAATTCTGTTTATGAAATAAACTGATTGAATATTGATTCATCATGACTTCAGCTCAGATTCATTTTTTAAGAAGATGTGGAAAACTTAAAGGTAGCTCTGTAGCCTCTTTTATTGCCTTTCTCATTTCTGAAGTTGAAAGAACTGTGATATAAGATTTCCTGAAAAAAATGCTAAATTGTAAGAAAAGTGAATGGAATTCTGGTTTCATTAGAACATCCATATAATAGTTACCTTTTAAAATTTTTGTATGTAATTAGATTTAGGGAGAATAGATCATCAGAGAAACTCCAGTTAGAAAATGTAATTATAGTAAAAAAATAAAAGTTTCTATATATAAGTAAACTTTTAAATTTAAGTAATAAAAATCCTCTATTTATATGGACATTATTATTGCACATAAGTACTTAATATTTGTTGAATTAGTGCTATATGTTAAATTCAATAAACTTACCTTAATCACAGCCTTTGAAGAACAATCAGATAAAAGAACATCAATAATGGCAGTACCGGGTATAGAAGGAAGGATTTGCCATATTTCTCAGGATATGAAAGAACATTTGAGGCAACTTAGAACTGCAAGAAAGCAAGGATTAAGAACATATCCCACGATTAATGACAGTACATGTGAAAATTCTGATTCTGACTGAAAATACTATAGGTCATATTTGGAGCCTAATTACAGAAAATTCTACCAATTAATGCCAGGATATATTTCACTTAATATGTAATTTTTGTATATTCAGGTTTTATTATAATAGCATGTTTAATGCATTTAGATTTTTTAAAAATTGTTTAAACTGTGATTCTTATCTTACTGTTTTCATTCTGATAGTTTTTGTTTCTGTTCACCTTCCAGCTTATCTAGACTGTTGTCTAGATAATCTAAACTGTTGTCTCTTAAGTGTCATTTGGGGCAAAATGTATATACTTCGTACATATTATTCTGTTGTATTTACTTGAAATGAATGAATTTCATAGTGTTATTCTCCATATTAAATTATTATACCCACATTTCATGGTAGCAATTTATATATCCAATCCTATCATAATCGTTTCATTTTTATCCTACTTGTAAGTAATTCTTTTAATGTATCGTCATCTTGTGCTTTATTTCTTTATGATTGTACTTTTTCTTCTATCACTGGTTTCAAAAAGCACCTTAACTTCTCCGACTGGGGTATGGGCTTGTCAGCTCCATGAAGACAAACAGAGAAAAAAGTAAGTTTGTGACATTAATTAACACTTGTAATTGTCCCATTACAGACTTGTCCCTACTTGTAAACTCCTTTCAACTCCCTACCATCAACAATCTCATCACTGCTGCTATGACAACTGAGGGCTATTGTGAAAAATGTGGGTGCATTTAAAAATTGTGTGGATTCAAATATTAAAGAATAATATGTGAAAAGCAGAAAAGGCATAGCAGAACTGACCTGGCATATTTCCAAGCAGCACTGAATCTGCCCCAAATGTTTGTCCCTGTGCCTGGAAAATTTCACTTTATTGTTACATTGCTTGAAACTCTGATTTTGAGAATAATTTGTGTAAACAGATTTTTTTTACTATAAATTTTTATTCTATTTTTTATGTTTTAAATTTTAAGGCACATAGAACTCTAATAGCAGCAAGGGTCTATCACCTATCACCTACATATATGAATCAGTTTAATCAGTTTGCTTTCTTCCCAGCATCTAGGTACACTGGGGAGGACATAGGGGTTTTCCTTGAGGTTTATAGGAAAATGCTGAGGGACATTAATTTTCAAATAAATATTTGAGGTAAATGTCATAAAATCAGGGGTTAGCATTTTCTATAAATAGAAACATAATTAGGGGAAAGCGCCCTTTTTAACTAGGGAGCTAAATGTAATATATTCCATTAATATTTTCTGTACCAGAAAGCATTCCCCTAGCTCTCAAAGGATGGACCCCTCCATACAACATTTTACATTAATTAGTAAGCAGTAGCAATGATTAGACATTCTTAACAGAATTATTATAAAAGTTGGGATTCTTCTAATAGAGAGAACTCCAGTTAGTTGTACAGTTGGATTTTATTTTCCCTCTAGGTCAGAACTAGTAATGGTCATAAAACCTTGAAGCAGAAACAGATAGACTTGTTTTCCAGGGCCTTCTGATGAATCTATGATGATAGGAAGCAGATGGAAGGGGTTAACATGACTTTCTGAAAAAGTTTCAGGTCTCAATCTAGTAGCTTTCTTAGCTACATCTTAAAATAAGAACATTTGAAACCTCTAAATTTAGAGAATTCTTTAAAAGGACTTAGTAATAAAGGCCTGAGTACATGTTACATACAAAAATCTGGAGTGGAGCCTCGGTGAGGATTGGATTGTGACCAAAATTTGTAGCATGTTGGGGGAGTTAAGGACTCTTAATTTTTTGTTGAGTCCTCCATATGGGGAGAATAAAGTACCAGTTGCCTGGAAATTATAATGAATGTAGAAAATCCTATCAGATCTAAGTTGGAGACAACACATAGAAAAGTAAAGACAGAAAAAAAATTGAAAACAGGAACAAGGTAATGAAACAAATGAAAAACCCTGAGAGTTTTTGGGTAATTAATAATCAATTTATTAATTAGGCTAGCCAGCAGTAAGTTTCTCTTGGTAACCAAAGGTGCCCAGTGGAGACCAGGAGAGCCTTAAATACCTTTCTGAAAGGGAACACCACTGACAAGTGAAAATTAACCTGGATTGGTACACATTTAATGAAGAGGTAGACTAGAAGTCTTCATCTTCTGCTAAAAACATGCCTTGATTTTGACACCCAGTAACCTCCATCAATTTGAACAAGGGAATTCATCTCCATTCAGTTCTCTCTGATTGTTTTTCTCCTTCATGAGCTGAGTCACCCTAAATTCTAAAGGACAGGGGCTCCTTTCCCCAGGGTAAGGACTGGCTGAAACGGGATTCTGTTTACACTTTAGCCAGAAGTCTGTTCTCCTACTTGGGTGAGGTCCTGCCTGAGACCGAAGCTCATGTCCTCCTTGAAGATAAAAGTGATCTCATCCATCAGTCATGTCCTTGGGAAACTGACTGTTAAGAGTGACTGGCTCTTAGCGAGGAAATAGTAAAGAGAAAAGCCTAGACCCCAATTAACAATTGGTTGTTAATTTAATAGTATCATCATAATCTCTCTTAGCAACAAATCAATTAGAATGCATTTTCTCTTGCCTACACGTTAATTCAAGAGTTAAGATACCACATTTCTATCAAATCTTTTGAGAGCTAAAGAAAATTATTTTCAGGGAGGGGGACTTCCAGTAAAGATAGTTACATGAAAGTTATATTTCCTTCTAAAACCCACTTCAAGTACATTAAAAAAAACACACACACACACCTGAAAACAAAAGACCACCAAAAAATACAAAGGACTAGCCTATTGGTCTGTTACCACTTCAACTCCTCTTAGAGCCAATTCTGAGAGAAAAGGTGTAAGTAAACCACTGTCCCCTGGTTTGAAGCCAGTCCCATCTGAGACTGGGTCCCTTGATAGTAATAAGCACCATTCTCAAAGTTTACTAAAAGTTGCTTTTCTATTTTTTTTTTGGTCAAAGCTTTTCTGTTGTCTTTCAGCTTTTTTTGTTTGTTGTCTCTAATTTAAAATTTAATTTAAGTATTTCCTCCAATTTAAGTATTTCCTAGACTGCCTTTCAGTGTTTACATTGACCCAACTCAGCATTCACTCCGTTGTGATAATACTCAGCATCCATGAGTCCTCAACTTGACACCTGCCCCAATCCTAGTACAAGCTTTAACTAGGAAGGTGACTCTCGGAAGCTATGGCTTGTCCCATCCAGAACTGTTACAAAGGGGACAGCTAGAAACTACTATTAATCAGGTTTTCCAGCTACCTTCTACAGACCAAGACAGAGTTCTGTGTTGTTTGCAAAATAGAGCTAGAAGGCACCTTTCTTTGAGAGAAATAGTTAAACTAGGGAGGTAAAGAAGAAAAAGTAACTGACAGACCAGTATCACTAATGAATAGAATACTAATGCAAAAATATTGAATAAAATAAGCAAAAAACCTATAGTAGTTTATTTCAGAGATTGTTTACATTGACCAGGTTGAATTTATACCGGGAATGTAGGTATGGTTCGATGTTAGAAAAATCACAAACATGAAAGGTCACAATAATTAGAAAACAAGAGCTACAGGATTATATCACTGGAAATGCCAAGGAAGCATGTGTTTATTAAGTGCCAGGTGTGATCAACACTGGAGACACAAATGTAAGCAAAAAGACAACCTCTCTCTTCAAACTGCTTGCTTTCTAACAGGGAAAGACAACACACAAAGGGTGGGTCAAGAGAGGAGAGAAATGAAGGTAGAAGTCTAAATTATCTGCAATAGAGTTAGGAAGAGAATGAAAGAAGGCCAGCTTGGGACAGTCCTTAGAAATGGAGGTCCTGGAAGGAATGCACCAACAGGCCAATGTGGTAGAGGAAGGTTCCAAGATGAGGCCCTGGACACAGGGAAGTCCCAGGGCCACAAGTCAGCTGCGAGAGATGCAGAAAAGGCCCTCAACAAAATACAATGTTAATTTCTATTGAAAACACTGCAAGTCATTGGAATAAATGAATCCTTAATATGGTAAACTGAATTTGTATAGCTAAAACTAAGAACTAGTGGTATCTGTAATAAAGGAACACTAGGAATATTTGAATAAAATCAGATCCATTATCAGTACTATTTTTTAAGTAGTTCTAAAATGCTAGTTATAGTAATTAGAAAAGAAAAAGTAATTGAGGGATTACGTTTAAACAGGATTTATATGAACAAAACTATAAAATATGAAAATAAAACAAATAATTGGTACAACCCAAAATAGGGTTGTGCCAAAATAAAAAAAAATACTTTATTACCTAAATTAATTTAGAGACTGAATGCCATACCAGTCAGACTATCAAAGAGTTATTTCCATAGAACTTGACAAATTTCAATTCAACCAGAGGAATAAACTGTTGAGAACAACAAATAATCATCCAAATACTTATATTTGATTAAAAATAGGAGCTTGGTTAGCAGAAGATAATTAGGTATGTGATAGCCAGAAGTAATTAAAGCTAGTAGCTTCTTTGGTAAATCTAAGAATACAAATTACTATAATAAGAACTTC
>JAQQSK010009496.1:0-13066 GCA_028658325.1 Potorous gilbertii | reverse complement strand
AAGGGAGGGATGAAAGAAGAGAGGGCAGATGGGTGATATGGGTAATTAGAATGTTCAGTATATTGGGGAGGGGGGAGGGGACAAATGGGGAGAAAATTTTGGAACCTAAAATCTTGTGAAAATGAATGTAAAATGTTAAATAAATTTATTAAAAAATAAATAATAAAAAAAATAAAAAATAAAATAAAATCTATAAAAAAAAGAAAATTTAAATCAAATAAATAAATTTTAAAAAATGTGTCTTGTAAACAGTTTGAATTAAACAATCCCCTTAAATGTTAAAAAAATGAAGTTTCAGACATGACTGAAATGGTTTATCAACACCACCTACAAGGAAAGTGATATTATTGTTAATGATGGAATACTCATTATAAGTACACTTGTAAAAGACTATAGGGGGAAGAGTGAGAATTAGACAAGATAATACTGAAGGTCCTACTGAACCCTGATATTCTATGATCCTATGATTATTCCCCAGATTATATAAACTGCCTATCTCAGTAAAGACTCATAATATATAAAATAAAATAGGAAACAAAAATTGGGGGAAAATCAACCTTCCACACAGCAGGAGAGCACATACCAGGTTGGCTGCCTGTCAGCATTTCAGAAATGATCCAAAGAAAAAATTCATGGGACAAAAATAAATCCCAAGGGCTAACCAAGTTTCAGAATTAAACCTCAGGTGACACAGACAAATAAGATGCAATACTGGCCTGGATAAAGAGAAACAATGTGGAGGGAGACAAGGGCCCATGAGAATAAGAGGCACTATGGTCAAGTGGAAAGGTACCCAACTCTCCCACTCACCAGGTGTGGCATCTCATATAACTCGCTTGACATCTCTGAGATTCAATTTTCTCATCTATAAAATTGGGCTACAATATGTTCACTACTTGACTCATGGGACTGTTATGAGCAGCTCATTTTGTAAACCTTCTGGTGATCCATAAATGTAAATGAATACTTGTGTGATGCTGGTGAAGCAATTTTTCTTTTGGCCTCAATTAACTCATTTGTAAAATAAGGGGACTGGATCAGATGAACACTGAAAGGCCTTTCTAGAAAATATCTATGATCCCTAACAGATCTAGGCAGCTAGGCAACTCAACGAATAGTGCACTGGGCTCAGGAAAAGGCTCAGGAAGTGGCCTTAGATACTTACTAGCTTTGTGACACTGGGCAAGTCATATCATCATCATCATTACCATCATCACCATCACTATCATCACCATCACCACCATCATCATCACCATCATCATCACCACCACCACCATCATCACCATCATCATCACCACCATCACCAACATCTTCATCATCACCATCATCATCACAATCATCATCACCATCATCACCACCATCATCATCACCATCATCACCAACATCATCATCATCACCATCATCATCACCATCATCATCACCATCATCATCACCATCACTATCATCACCATCACCACCACCATCATCACCATCATCATCACCATCATCACTATCATCACCATCACCACCACCATCATCATCATCATCATCACTATCATCACCAACATCATCATCATCACCATCATCATCACCATCATCATCACCATCATCACCACCATCATCATCACCATCATCATCACCATCATCACCACCATCACTATCATCACCATCACCACCACCATCATCATCATCATCATCACTATCATCACCAACATCATCATCATCACCATCATCATCACCATCATCATCACCATCATCATCACCATCATCACCAACATCATCATCATCACCATCATCATCACCATCATCATCACCATCATCATCACCATCATCACCATCACTATCATCTTCATCATCACCATCATCACTACCATCACCATCACCACCATCATCATCACCACTGTCGTAGCTAGCATAGCTAACTTACTGTGTGCCAGACATTGAGCTCAGTTATTATCTCATTTGATCCTCACAACCCAGGGAGATAAATGCAATTGTTATCCTCATTTTGCACATGAGAAAACTGAGGCAAAGAGGAGTTAAGCAACTTTCCCAGCATTATACAGTTGTTACTGAGGTCATGGTTGAACTTAGCTCTTCCTGAATCCAGGCCCCTATCCATTGTATCACCTAGTTGCCCTAGCTGTTAGGGTTGAATGTGAGAATGTTAATAAGAGGGACTTATTCACTGCAAAGGGGCATGCATGTATAAGGTGCCATCATTGCTGATTGCTATAACACTCATTATATATCACACACACACACACACACACACACTCATTAGGCACAATAACATGACCTCTCCTCTGCCTGTCAGCCCATCAGGCTATAAAGTAAATGTTGTTTCCAGGAATAATAGATGAAGGAAAGGAACACAGAACGTCTCCCTACATCCACACTTGCTCTGCTCATCTCCTAAGACCTCAGGGCCAAGAGAAGTCTTGCTCTTTGCACTTACATAAGATTGCCTAGAGTTGGAGATGCATAATTGAAAAAGAAATTAATTTTAATGAACATGCAAATGAGCCCAAGAAGGCAAAACAAATTAAAGGGATCAGGGTACAGCACTAATCTGGCAAAGAAATTGAATGCCTTGCATAATCAATCACTAGCATCCTTGCAAGGTATGCTGATAAGGTATTTTTTAGGGATTTTTTTGAACTTTGGGGAACTGGGTTCTTCTAACAACAACAAGAAATGAGAACAACAATTATTCCCATGTCTCTAGTGCTTTGTTAATACAAATCACTTAGCACATATTCAATCAAAAATTATTAAGCACCAACTGTGTGCAAAGCACTTGTGTTCAATGTAGAAGGGAGAGAGAAAGTGTAGTAAAGGCATAGACCCTGCTCTCACAGAGTGTTCAGAGTGGTAACAGGACTGACAGATACATAAAATAAAATGTAATACTACATAAAATTACAAGAGTAAGGAGCAAAGCAAAGTACTCTGTAAGATATGAGGGGCAAGAAAGATTGTTTCCAATAAGGCCTCATGGAGGTCTCAATGCTTTATATAATCAAAGACTTAATTAAATGTAATATCAGGGACCATCTGGTCCAGTCCCTACTTAAACCAAGATCTACTCTGTAACATATCCAACCTTTGCGTCCAGAAAGTAATAAGTCACCACTGAAGTGATCCAACTCACTTATGGATAGGTAGAATTCTTTTTATTGATGATAACCACACTAGATAACTTTTGTATAGTATTTTAGAATTGTAAAGCATTTTACATAGATTTTCTCTGTTGGCCCTCACAGTAACCCTGAAAAGCAGGTGCTAATTATTAGGAAGTTGTTTTCTTTTTTCCTTGTTTACGCCAAAGTGAATTCATCCCTTCCCTTCCCATCTGTTCTCTTCCCTTCCCTTCCCTTCCTTTCTTTTCCCTTTTCCTTTTCCCTTTTCCTTTCCTTTCTCTCTCTTCACTCCACACCTATGAATATTATATGTCAAATGTATAGACATACACAGAAATACATACATATATGCAAATATATACATATATTGTGTGTATAAGTACATCTGACACATGTATATGTATGTGCATGCATGTATGTATGTGTGTGTGTATTGTATAGGGGAAAGAAAAAGGCCATATGTAGATTATATTACCAAATTCTTTTAAAATTCAGGTTGGAATTAGGGTTATTTTTAGAGTAACACTTTCAAATTTTAAGTGAGGATCACAGACTTGAACACTGAAAGGAACATTAGCAATCTTCTAGTCCAATCTGAAAAGTTATTATGCTTATTACTGCAAGTATCTGTGATAATGTGTTCATTTCATGTGCCAGCAAGGTTATGTTTAAGATTCTGAAAGCTAGGCTTCAGCAATATGTGAACCAAGAATTACCAGAAGAGCAGACTTGTTTTTGAAAAGGCAGAGGAACTAGAGGCCAAATTACCAATATTTGATGGATTATGGAGCAAATAAGGAAGTTCCAGGGAAAGAAAAATTTACTTCTGCTTTAGTGACTACACTAAAGCCTTTGATTGTGTGGATCACAACCATCTGTGGCAAGTTGTCAAGGAGCTAGGAGTAGCAGCTCATCTTATTTGTCTCCTGAGGAACTTATGTGTGGGCCAAGAAGCAATAATTAGAACCAAACATGAAATAACTAAGTGGTTTAAGATTGGAAAAGGAGTGTGACAAGGCTGTGTATTGTCACCTTATTTATTTAACTTATGTGAAGGATACATACGAGAAATGCCAGGTTGGAGGAATAAAAGTCAGGAGTGAGGTCTCCAAGAGAAATATCAACAGCTTCAAACAATACCACTCTAATGTTGAGGGTGAATGAAAGAGAAGAGTGTAAAAGCTGCCTTAAAACTTAACCAAAAACAGCAACAACTAAGATGATGGCAATTAGTCCTATCACTTCCTGGCAAAGAGAGTGAGAAGAAATGGAAGAGTATCAGATTATATATTCCTGGACTCAAAGATCACTGTGGATGGCAGCCTCAACCATGAAATTAAAAGACCCTTGCTCCTTGGAAGGAAAGCTTTGACAAATCTGGATGGCGTAATAAAAAGCAAAGGTGTATATAGTCAAAGCTGTAGTTTTTCTATATGGATTGCGAGAGCTAGACTATAAGGAATTATAGACTATTCACTGGAAGGTCAAATATTGAAACTTAAATACTTTGGCCACATCATGAGAAAATGGGACTCATTGGGAAAGGCCCTGATACTGAGAAAGATTGAAGGCACAAAGAAAAAGGGATGGCAGAGGATGAGATGGAAAGTGTCATGGGAGGAATGAACATGAAGTTGGACATACTTTGGGAGACTGGAGAAGAGAAGGGCTTGGTATGTTATGATCCATAGGCTCATGAGAAGTCAGTCATAACTGAAGGAAGAATAACATCTGTGATACAATCCTTCTACAAGTGCAGATGGCAACTCACCCATAGCCTAAATGATCTTCATTAATTGCTAAATAAAAATCACAACCTAATGACCAAAGCCGTGGTGATGAGTCTCTAAACCAACCTGGTCTTCAAATAAAGAGAAAGTCACAAGGTGTTCTGGCTTCAACAGAGAGCAGAAGAGGCCAGAAAGTTGTGGGGCATCTTAGAACTTAGAATGCCAGACCTGGAGAGAACTTTAGTATCACAGTGCTAAAAGGAAATTGAGAGATCATTGCAAAGAGGGAGAAAACAAGATCCAGAAAAATCTTGTGATTTATTTAAGGTCCTACAAAAAGTCAATGGCAAATCTGGAGCTTGAATCTAGCATTTCTAATCCCATTGCACTCTTTCCTAGGGGGAGGAAACACATACAAACACACACACACACACACACGCACGCAAGCCTGCACAGGTACAAACACATTATTGTGTATTTGTGGGACAGCATGTTAACTACATACCCTCAATAAGCTAATTCTCATTTTTATGCAATTTTCACTCTGCTTTCTTTAATAGTGCTCTTTGCTGGGTTTTAATTCTTTTTTTAAAAGGCCAGGGTTTTATTTGATAAAGGTGGCATTTTTAATAACTTCAAACATAGATATGTAATGAATTTGAGTGTTGCTTACTTCTACCACTTCTCCAGTGACTCCATGCCCAAAAATCCTTGTGACTTACAAAGAGTTTAGGAGGGTAATTCCAAGATGAACTTAGTGGAAAACATTCCTCTATCACAATGAGTAAGGTGATTTAGATGCAGAGATTTTGAGCTAAGCTATTACCAGAAGGCCTAAGTTTAAAGATATATATGCATCCCTGATCAAAATGATATGAAAAGTTGATGTGTATGTATATACATACATGTATACTGTTTCCTAATGTAAATACTCGGGATTTTTCTGCCATTCGGTCATGCCCTGACTACCTGCACATCATTCTGATCATGTTTTTTTTTGCTCTGGTCTTATTGCTACAAAATTTTCCTCTGCCTTAGTCTTTCATGTATAGAGTATTGTAATACAATCCTCGTTGACCCATGTAAGGCTCAGTCTCCTATAATGAACCAAATATGACATGGTTTCTTCACTTGGAAAATTGAAATAATAGGTCAATCCACCCCCACCCTCACTCCTTTCAAGGTTGTTGTGGGGCTCAGTGATATAACGGCTATGAAAAATTTTGAAGTTCAAATAAATTATATGCTTTAATACTATAAATATCCACGGTTTCATCATGCCTGTTGATGTAGGTTACAATTTCTCTAGGCTTTAATATGAGGCCTAATAAATTACTATAAAGGTGAAAAACATTTTTTTGTGTGTCCAGTCTTCGGATGATGAATCTCTCTGCACTTAGCTGGGGTGGTTCTTAGACAACAGATACAAAGGCGATCAGCAAGCATGTATAACATGCCTGTATGTATAAAGCATGTATAAAGCCTTTCTTCCTTGAAGGAGAGCTATTAGAGCTATTCTGACATGGCATAGTTATTAAGCCCCCATGGTCAAATGAAACCAGACAGTGACTCATTGAAATGACTAATCTTGGATCCAGAAAAGAGATGAGAAGGCACTTCCCTCCGTTGAATACACAGGTAGGGGACTATACATGCAGAAAGCTGCATATACTGTTTCAAGTGATCACCAGAAGAGCTGGTTTTGATTAATTGTTTTTCGTCATATGAGAGGTTACATTTGGTTCAAGGGGAGGATTGAAAAGGGAGTCTATCTAGAAATTATGAAATAAAAGTAAAAGAGATCACTTAAGTTGATTAAAGGAAAACAATGCAGAGTCTCCTCCCATGCCATGCTGAGTTACCACTATAAGACTTTAGTAGAGAAAAATGTAAGGTATAGGCATACCTCAGAGATACCGTGGGTTTGGTTCCAGATCACCACAATATAGAAAACGTCTTAATAAAGCAAGTCACATGATTTTTTTTTGGTTTCTCAGTACATACAAAAGTTATGTTTATACTGTGCTATAGTCTATTAAGTGTGTGGTAGTATTATGTCTAAAAAATAGCACATAC
This sequence comes from Potorous gilbertii, assembly GCA_028658325.1. NCBI lineage: Eukaryota > Metazoa > Chordata > Mammalia > Diprotodontia > Potoroidae > Potorous > Potorous gilbertii. The sequence goes on along the minus strand of JAQQSK010009496.1, from coordinate 6,138 downwards.
CTTAATTTAAAATGCTTTATTGCAAACAGTAAAATGCTAACCATCTTCTCAGCCTTCAGCAAGCTGTAATCTTCATTCTGGTGTAGGGTCTTGCCAAGACGCTGAGGACTGCCAAATGATCAGGGTGGTAGCTGCTGATCACTGGGGTGGCTGTGGCAATGTCTTAAAATAGACAATAATGAAGTTTGCCACATCAATTGATTCTTCCCTTCGTGAAAGATTTCTCTGCAGTGTGCAATGTTGTTTGATAGCAGTTTACCCACAGTTCAACTTCTTACAAAACTGGAATCGAGCTTCTAAAACCCTGCTGCTACTTTATCACTACATTTATGCCATATTCTTCAACATCATTGTGTCTCAGGAAGCAGGGAGGCCCAAGGAGAGGGAGAGAGATGAGGGAACAGCCAGTCAACAGAGCATTCAAAACACACACATTTATTGATTAAGTTCACTGTCTTATACACCCCCAATCAACTAGAATAATAACATTAAAGATCAACGATCCCAGATCACTATAATAGACATAATAATGAAAAATCACGAAATAGAGAATTACCAGATATGTCACAGAGACAAAATGGGAGCACCTGCTTTGGGAAAAATCGTGCCAATAGGCTTGCTAGATGCAAAGTTCCTACAGACCTTCAGGTTGAAAAACACGCATACATACACATACATAATGTTTCTGAAACACTATAAAGCAAAGTGCAATAAAATGAAGTACACCTGTATTATAAATCATATGATGCTATTTAAGGTACTTTTTCCAATGACAAAATCATTAACCTGAAGAGCTGCTGTAATAACTTCCCATTATCAAAAACCATCCTGTTAATGGGAATTATCATCATGAAACTTGCCCCTCTTTCTAACTGGCCCATTTCTGGAGAAGCTGCCCTGACTCTCCCCATTATGCTAACTCATATCCTTCAAATTATCTTTAAGTGTTCTCTTTCTATCCATGTTCACATTTACAGAGGAGGTAGCTTGTAAGATGAGACACATATGGTGTTGAGTACTCCAACAGGAGAACACAATAGGGATAAAGTCCTCAGGCTAGTAACTCACAAGCTTTTATAAACAAAGCCTGGTCTAATTCACATTTAGCACTGGAGTGCTAGTAGGAGATAAGAATAGAAAAGCAAACTTGGACTAGACATGGATAATTTTGAATGCCAGCTATAAATTTATTCCATGAATATGTCAAAAAATTCAAAATTTCATCCATGGGGCAAAAGGAGAGTGCTCCCTTGAGCAATACAGATCGCCATCTTCCATACCATGGCAGGTATTTTTAGGAGTATTTATGGACAAAATACTAATTCCTTAGGGGCCAGCCCTTTGTGGATGAACTACCTTGTCTATATTCAGCTAAAGTGATCTTCAGGAAATAGACATGACACATTACTAGCACTCATACTTGAAGTAGTTCAACTTTGTAAGGCCTTTCAGAATTTTTTATTAATTCACATAGAACTTTGAAAATCAATGAAAGCAGACACACCATTATGAGGCCTCGGCAGACCTTAATATTAAAGTTTTTGTTATTCAGTCATTTCAGTTGTATCCAACTCTTTGTGACTCCATTTGGGATTTTCTTGGTAAAGATACCAATGTGGTTTGTCACTTCCTTTTCCAGCTCATTTTACAGATGAGTAAACTGAGGCAAATAGAGTTAGATAACTTGCCCAGGGTCACACAGCTAGTAAGTGTCTGAGACTGGAACTGAATTCAGGAAGATGAGTCTTCTTGATTCTAAACCTTACTTACAGAGATGGAAACTGAGGCACAGAGAGATGTTGTCACTTGATCTAACTCACACAGCTTAATAATAAGGGGACCTGATACTAGATCCTAGATCTTTCCTATCCATTCTCTATTTACTGAACTTCTTAACTGTCCCTAATAATGATAATTAATAATAATATTGATTAGAAAATTAATATTAATTAATAATATTAGTTATATATTGTAAATACATGTTTTACAAAGTCAATTGATCTCTCCTGTTCAAAAGTTCCTTCCTCTGAAACAAAGGGAAGACACAGTAAACAATGGAGCCTAATAATAGCAATGATATCAACACCATCGCTAGAGTAATTTAAGACTGATACATATTTTCCTCAAAACAATCTCATGGAGTAGATAGTTGAAGGACTATTATTCTTATTTCATAGGTCATCCATTCACATGAAGTGATATTAGAGATCATAAAATCACAGTTCTAGAGCTCCAAGGGACCTCAGAAACCCTCTAGTCCAGGGATTCTAGATCTTTTTCTTGTTGCCATTGACTCCCCTGGCAATTTTGGTGAATTCTATGAATGCCTGCTGAGAAGGAAATTTTTAATTTTAATGAAATAGATAGAATTTTAAAAGCAACCTATTAAATTGAAAAATGGTGATCAAAATATTTTTAAGATAAGTTCATGAACCCTAAGTCAAGAACACTTGCCCTCATCCAATCTCTTCATTTTTTACAGGTAAAGAATCTGAGACTAAAGGAGATGAAATCACTTGCCCAAGGTGACCCAGGCCAACTCCTTCATATGAAAAATGAGGAAATGGAAGTTTAGAGACAAGAAATAATATATTCACCATCATGAATCTAGGAGGCGGAGCAGCCAGAGCTTGTCCCCAAGTCTTCAGGCGCCATGTTGGATGGCACCTCTACCTATGAGAAACTCCTGAAGACGTTTGATCAGAACAGTGAAATAATAAGCAATGAGTATTAAAAAAAATTAATAAGAGCTTCCCAAGAAATTGGAAGGGATTGAGAGAAGAGCAATTAGGAGAGTATTGTATTCATAAGGTAATCAGTTTCAGAAAGAGACCAGAGAAGGAAATTCAAGAGGGTTTTGATGGATTAATGAGTTCCCACTTACCAAGAAGTCTAAAGGTTCTAGAGATACAAGAGCTTGAAAGATGGAAATCCTTTTCCAAAGATATTAACCACAGAGAAGCCATACCTCTACTAGAAACAGACCCAAAGACAACGTCTACTGAGCTCCCCTTTTAAATGTTCCCTCCTTTCCAGCAAAGGAAGGACCCAGTAAACAACAAAAACTATTAAATATTTTAATGAGTATTTGCCTCTAACAATCATGGCCCAGGGCCCATTCTGAGTCTTTCTAGGCCTGCCAAAGCTTTCTTGGCACTCCTACATCAGAGGTATGTTGACAGTGGAAGGAAAACTGAATTCATCTCATTATTCTTCTTGGCATTTGTTGAGGGAACTGATCCAGAAAGACTGCAAACAGCCAGGCACCTCAGGGATGTCTGAGGAAGCCAGGCCTTCCATCGCATTGGAAAGAAGTGGAAAGATAAAATGTGACGTGGTGTAATGGAAAAGATTTTGGGTTTGGATAGGAAAGATCTAGGATCTAGTATCAGGTCCCCTTATTATTAAGCTGTGTGAGTTAGATCAAGTGACAACATCTCTCTGTGCCTCAGTTTCCATCTCTGTAAGTATGCACAGCCATACTTAGAGGATCCCAAGATTTCAAGCACGGAGGTTGGGCTGGCAAGACCATGGACTCCAAACTTCACATTTTATAAATGTGGAAGCTTAGCCTAAATGAAGTAAAATAACTTGGTCAATAATGCATAGATAATAAGACATGAATCCATACTGTTGGGTGATAAATTCAGTTCTCTTAATATGACACCATGCTGATGTCCACACTATCTCCTTGAAAGAGCTATTGTATCACTTAAGAAAATGTACATCAAGTGTACTGTTAATTGCAAAGTAGTATTTAAATATAAAGTTTTATTAAGGCATTACTGGATTATTTGTGCTTCTTGGAATGCCACTCACCTTTTAATGCTCAACTAGGTCCCATCCTCCTCCAAGAAGGCCTCAAGATCATCTCCATTAAGTTGTGATGTCTTATTTTTTTGTATTTATATAGTACTCAATTGCTTTATGTTCTCTGACAAGGCAGATAGATGGCATAGTGGATGGAGCTCCAGGTCTAGAGTCAGGAAGACCAGAGTTCAAATCTGGCGATGGACACTTACCAGCTGTGTGACCCTGGGCAAATTACATCTAATCCCTGCTTCAGTTTCCTCATCTGTAAAATGAGGATAATGACAACACTTATCTCCCAAGGTTTGGGAAGATCAGATGACACAATAATTGTAAAGCATTTAACACACCATCTTTCACATTGTTGTTGCTTAGTCATTTTCAGTCCGGTCCAACTCTTCATGACCCCATTTGGGGTTTTCTTGGCAAAGATACTGGAGGGGTTTGTCATTTCCTTCTGCAACTCTTTTTACAAATGAGGAAATTGAGACAGAGTTAAGTGACTCTTCCAGGGTCACACAGCTACTAAGTGTCTGAGGCCATATTTGAACTCGGAAAGATGAGCCATCCTGACTCCAGGGCTGGCGCTCTGTGGCACTTCCTGCCAAATCCTGCCTTTCACATCAAATGTTAGCTACTAATGTTACTGTTATTATTTTTGCATTGTAAACTCATTGTGGGCAAGGAAGAAGTCTTACTTTATGTGTATTCCTAATATTACCAAGCACAAGGGATTGCAACCCAGACCCTGAATTCCAAGATAGGAGCCCTGGAAATGTGGAAATCAGTCCACCCCATATAATACTCAATAACTACCAGGATCGAGTACACTCTACTCCCTAGGTTAGCCTCTTTAGGACAGAATACGAGACTTTCAGTGACCCTCATTTAGTCCTGAACATTTGAAAACAATCCCCTAGGACTAAAAGAACTTGAATCTTTAAGAGGCCAGGTGCCAGTCCTGATATAAAACATATAATTCTTCTATCTTAACACTGGGCTCTATGCACAGTAAATACATAATAAATATTTGTAGTACTGGTAAAACAACAGGCCACTTGGTTTTTTTGTTCACTTACCTCTCTTTGAAAATTGAAAAATTCTTTTGCTCAAAAACCAAAATGAAGAGCTGACTTGAAGAATATTAATTGGGCCCTGGTCCAGGCAGAATAAATCAAACAATGAAATCCAACAAAAGTACCTATGCGTCAAGTAAACTTGAGCAAATAAGTCATTTTCTTTTGCTTAACCTCGTTTTCTTAATGTGGAAAGGAAATGCATACTGAGACAGGTAGGTGGTGTAGTAGATAGAGTGTTGGGCCTGGAATCAAGGGGGCCTGAGTTCAAATCTAGTCTCAGACACTTACTAGCTCTATGACAGTGGCCAGATCGCTTAACCCTGTTTGCCTCAGTTTCCTCATCTGCAAAATGATCTGAAGAAGGAAATAACAAAGCACTCTCGTATCATTGCCAAGAAAATCCCAAATGAGGTCACAAAGATTCAGACAATGCCAAAACAACTGAACAGCCACAAAATATACACACAGAATTCATAGAAAGAAAGAGTCAGACTTACTAGGTAGTGAGTTTTCCATCAATGGAAGTATTCAAGCCGATCATGAATTACCATTTGTCCAGAATATTGCAGAAAGGACACTGCATGCAATCAATATGAGATTGAACTAGTTCATATCTCGAGTTCCTTCTTTTCAATATTCCAGTAGTAAGAGTGTCTTAGGTGGCCCATTTTATTTACCCAGTTCCTTATTTTGATTGCCGTGGCCCATCTCATGTTTTGTATTGCTACTTATCTCCAAATTTACTCCCGTAGAAGTGATGCCCAGTGATGGAATAAATCAATACTATTACTATTGTTAACGTAAATATTATTATGAGTGGTTATTTCCATGATGAAACCCCAAGTATATTCCATTTCAGAAAACTCCTTCCCTAAGCAGAATAGCCCTTAAATCAAATATCATTTTCCTGTGATCTTTAATTTTCATCTGCCTGTTGAGAGTAAATAGTTTTCTTTGAAGAAGATACTCTTGTAGCTTCCCAAAAACATTTTGTCTTGCTTCTAATTCCCAACAGAAGATTTTGCCACCCCCCACTCCTCACTCCCTTTACGGTAACAGTAGTTTCTGTGAAGGTCATTTTCAAGATATTTATTAGTGCCCAAACTGCTGAGGAATATCCTGACATAACTGCCACCTCCAAATGTCATTGACAATGTCTCATTTTCTGGTTAATTATGGGGATTGATCCATTGATTTTTTTCTCTCTCAGACAAAAGGAACCAGTATCTAAAGACTATAGAGGGTCAAA
>JAQQSK010009495.1:0-13066 GCA_028658325.1 Potorous gilbertii | reverse complement strand
TTGGGAAGGCAGGCAATTCAATATAGGCCATATCTGTGTAGTTTTGCAAATGACTTCCATAATAGTCGTGTTGTGTAAGACTAACTATATTTCCCTCCATCCTATCCTGCCCCCCATTGTTGCTATTCTCTCTTTTGATCCTGTAAATTCAAGGAATTTAAATGACTTGCCAAAAGTCACTCAGGGATCTGAACCCAAGACCTCTGAGACTCCAGAATCAATGAGTTGTAACTGACCATCCAAACAACAAATATTCATGACATGCTTGCTATATGCTAAGCCCTGTTCTAGGTCTCGGGATGCAAAAATAAAAATGAAAGCCCATGCCTGCCTTCAAGGAGCTTATATCCTCCTGTAACTCTATTAATGTTACCCACAAGCTTTCTGGAAGCTGTAAGATCTGATTTTAAACTGGAGGTCCCCTTATTCTAAACCCCTCATTTAATAAGGAGGCAACTGAGACCCAGGTAAAGATATAAAATAATCACAGCTATGATATAGTTAATATATTGAATAAAGTTTTACTTAGTTGCCACATTGTGGCATGGAGGTGATGCTGGTCTCCAGGGATGCAAATACTAACTCTGATAGATCATAGAAGATTGGAAAAGCTTCTAGTGTGGGCTCAACAATGGACCATTGTCTGAAAATCTGTCAAATCTGAAGAGGGTGATGACCAACAAGTAACTTTAAGGTGTTGATTTTTCTTTTGGTCCAAAGAAATCTATTAAGGTTCTTGACCTCAACTGGTATACCCATTGATGAAATCACAATAGTTTCTTTTAGTATTTCACAGAATGCATATGTAAATTGCATACTTAATATAACAGCTGGAATTCAGCCTTAGCTCATGAAATATGAAAGTCTTATAAACCACTCTGAAAATCACACTTCATTAATTACATAAAGGCCATACCTCAATGTTCCACTGTAAGCACATGCCACAAAGAGTCCTGGAAGTCCTGGATAATCTTGTAAAATGTCCAGCACCAGATAGGGCATGAGCTGAAAAAGTCCAAGATTTACTAATGTGCTCCTCCTTATCATGAGATATATACCATTCTAATCACTGGTGAAGGAGAGACCAATTTTTCATTTCTCCATCATTGTCAGAGAATGAGTTATTCCACCCAAATGCATTTTTCAAATAACTGTTTAATTTGATGCCAAAACTTTTACCTTCTTAAAAATAAATATTTCTAAATTATATTGCATACTTTTGTATGTGTGTGTTGTGGACCCCTACGGTAATCCGATGACAACTATGGACCCCTTCTCAGAATAAAGTGCTTTGTTTAAAAAAAAAATTGACAATTGAAGAAAATGTCAAATTTCAGTTAAAAGTTAAGGAAGGAAAATAAATTTTTAAAATATAAGGAAAAATAAATAAAACAAATTTAAATAATTTAAATTTTAAAATAATTAAATTATTAATTAATGGAAAATTAATCAAATTAAAATCTAAAACATATATTTTTTCATCCAAATTCACAGACCACATCTGAAATCTATTTGCAGACCCCCAACAAATCCAAGTTAAGAAGTCTTGGACTATACTAAAGATGTACTTCTAGATGTGTATAGTATTAGCATTGTAAAGGTAGGCAGAACATTTGAGTTTCTGGGACAGAAAAGCAACAAGTACTATCAATACTGTTAATAGACGATTGGCCTCCTTCCCACTGAATTGCCTTTTACAGGTAACAGATGACAACAGAGGATATACAGCCTCCAGACTGGCCCTTAAGCTGTGGCTGCTAAGCTGAGTTCTTGGCCAGAGGAAGGGCAAGAGCTGATATCTTTTCACAGGACAGTAATTTAGGGGCATTAGTTTTCCCCGAGTGTCTATGTGTTGAATGTGTTCTTGGACAAATTTAGGGTTAGAATTAGAATTAGAGTTTAGGGTTAGCTGTAAGCTTCTTGAAGTCTTAGGCATGAAGTACAAGGTCTGGGGTAACACGGACCTTGCGAAACCTTCCTGGATCTTTTCAGAATGCCTGCATCTGAATTAGGTGTTCTAAACAATAGGTCCAAATGACCATAAAACCCAAGAGAGATACAGATCAAATAACTCCCTGAGTCAGCTTCCTTTATGGCCATCCAAATCTTTCTCATAAAGGTGGAGGAAAGAGTAGGCAGTTGTAAAATTCCCATTACAGTGGGACTTACAGCCCTTTGAAGACTTAGATTATGCAGCCTTCCCTCAAAAGGTTTTCTCATCTTTCAGAAAATCCTTCTTATTGTTAGTAGGATTCTCTGACTTGTGACAAATATTTAAAACGTTGTTACTGCAACAGTAACATGAAAGACCACGGATACCTCCCTAGGAAGCTTTGACCCAGTCACCGTATTTGAGCTGATTCTTAGTCAACTATGAAGGAATAAACTTTAAGTCAGTTTGTACTAGACTCTTCGGGGAGAATACTCTCAAGTTTGCAAATTATTGATTGACATTGAAAGAAAATGACACTTTTGAAAGTCACAATTTTCTCCATGCCCTTCAATGCAGTCTTCAAACAGAATTCTAAGTAAAAGTTCCACTGAAAATCAGAGCATATTAAATGTCATAATGTGATCAAAATCCTGGTATATTAAATCAATTATTTCATAAAAATCATTTCTATAATAGTAGTTTTATCATTTTAGCCTAATATTGTGGTTAGACCCTGCCCTGGAATTGGAGTCAGGAGACCTGAATAGCTGTGAGACTACTGTTAAGTCAATTAACCTATGAGACCTTCAGTTTCCTCACTTGTAAAATGGGTATAATATATATTACACCATATATTATAGTAAAACATGTTATTAATATAAATAATAATGTATACCATTAGAACATATTATTTTATATTATATAATATTATAATAGTACTATTATAATATAGTACACAACATATTATAATATAATAATGAGTATGATATATATAATACTTGTACTACCATCATTATAACATTGTTGTAAGGAAAGGCCTTTGTAAACCTTAAGCATTATATAAAAGTATTACGTGAACTTTAATTTCCTTAATGAAAAGAAATCTGGGTGCATAAAGTTGAATCAACGAGATATCACTTTCAGGTAGACAGCTGATTAAAAATAAATAAATGTATGTGTGAACGTGAGTGTGCATATACACATGTATACATATATGTATATGAAAACTTTTCTATTATTTGCATTAGTAGAATTTCTCAAGGAACCAGACTGGTTGAAAACGTATATGTGAGCATATATGTGTATAATACATGTTTGCATTACACATACGTATATATGAACTTAGTTCCTTAAAATAAACTGTCAAAATAAAATGTCAAATATGAAAGTTTTTCTATTTTCACAGAAGACTATAGTTCTAAAAACAATGAATATTTTGCTAAAGGCTCATTAATTAAACACAAATCCTTTTCCACTGGAAAATTTAATTGCCAAAGAATTTTCAAACATATCACAAATGAAAGTTTCCAAAAAAGTGTATTTTATGACAATGTATAGTACTAACACATGATTGAAGTGGTAGCATTTGATTCACCAGTATTTTCAAAATTTGAATTCAGCAAACATTACCGGGATGAACCTTCATCATCATTATAAAACTACTCAAAATACATACAATGTTCAGGAATTAGTTCTCAGAAAAAGCCCCAAATACTCCCCTGGGACTTTGGGATTTCTTTAAATGGTAACTCGGTTTCCAATGCATGGTTCCAGGACCACTTCTTTTCAAAAGACATCCATGACCAACTAACTTGAAGTGAGAATACTTGCACCAGTTTTTATATTTACTCATTCTGACCTACTCATTTCTGAGTCCTGTTTTAGATGTAACTCAAACAGAAATATTTCTACATATTATCACATGCTCTTAAATTATTTCTTCAAATTTCTACATCTTAATTTGGGGTCTAGAATTCTTCATCCGACTATAACATCTATGGTGTAAATTTACCAAACATTTTCTAGGAGTTCATAAAAGTGAGTTTCTAGTGTGCCCATCTCTTATGCATTCAACATGTAGAAGTCTTCAAAGCAGACAGAGAAAAGTAGGCTGAACACAATATAGGATTAGCAAACTGACCATAATCCTCTTTTTCTGTTCCACTACACATACAGAAATGCTCATTTTACTTGGTATTTAAGTCTTGTTAATTTGTAAAAATAAAATAAAGAGATCATTTTATAATCTTGTTGGTTAGTTTATCTAAGGCAGTCATAATGAAAACTATAGTACTGAACCTGGTCCGGGGCTGACACCTTCTTTGCTGTCCAAGGGTCACAGTCTTGGTATCTTGAATAAAGGCAGAGTCCACACAACACTGCACAGGTGAGAATTGCCCAGAGTCCTACGAGATTTATGTAAAGGGACCTAAATGGAATAGACAAACGATTAATAATGCAATCATTTATATTCAAAGAATTTTAGAAACTAAAATTACAACCAGATGTCACAGAAGATGGAGCCCTAAGCCTGGAGTCAGGAAGACCTGAATTCAAATTCAGACTCAAGATACTTAACCCTGGGTAAATCATTGCTGACCTCAATTTTTTCATCTGTAAAATGGGAGTGATAATAGCACCTACCTCCCAGAGTTGTTATTAACATCAAATGAGATATCTGTAAAACACTTCACAAACCTTAAAATGTTATATAAATGCTAGTATTCCTATCTGTGTGACCTTGGAAAAGACACAACACTCTTATCAGTAATGGAGAATGCTACCTATCTCCTGACAGAAAGGTGATAGTGTAGAACAAAACCTATATTTTTGGACATGGCCAGCATGGAAATTTCTCTTGCTTAGCTATGCAAACTTGTTAGAAGGGTTTTTTTTTTCCTAAAGGGAGGGAATTGGGTGGGAGAGAAAATAAATGCATGCTAATTGAAATAAAATCAAAGATTTCATTGACTTGGGGTAGGGGAAAGAGGACGATATAGGTAGAGGGTGTATCTGATATTTTTATGACATTAACAGACTCATTGAGTGGGCAAAAAAAAAAAATAATGCCACTGACATCCTAGCAAAAATGGGGATGTGTGCTGAAGGGTAGGGGCAGCTAGGTGGCATGGTGGATAAAGTCCTAAGCCTGGAGTCAGGAAGACATCTTCCTGAGTTCTGGCCTTAAACAATTCCTAGCTGTATAACCCTATCTGCCTCAGTTTTCTCATTTGTAAAATAAGCTGGAGAAAGAAAGAGCAAACCACTCCAGCATCTTTGCCAAAAGAACCCTGAATGGGTTCATAAAGAGCCAGACACAACTAAAAATGACTCAACCAAATGCTAAACTGCAAAGTCTGTAATTGAATATAGGACTTATGCTGATTAATGAAGTCTTTCTACTAAAGTGTAGGGAAGAAAGGGGACTTTACTGACAGGATAGCCTTAGAATGTATTTGCTGTAAAATATATGGGATTCCAGTAGGGAAGCCCCTACTTCTTGACATCCAAAATGGAGGACAGGATGGCTAGAAACCACAGCCATATTTTCTCCATAGGATTTGGGTTACAAGGATGAATGGAATGGGTTTAATGATCAGTATAATGGGACCCTATAAGGGCAAGCAAAGTAGGATATTTTGCTGGTTTTGTTTTAGTATAATCAAGTGACTCTGATTGAGTCTTCCTTCTATCAAACAAAAGTCTTTATTAAAAGTAAAGTACGGAAACAAGAGTTTCTTTAACTAGAAAGAGTATATGTATTGTTAATATGATTAAAGACTTTCCCCACCCATTCATGGGCCTACCCGTTAAGGGGAATTTGATTTTGGAAGATTTGTTGGAAGGCCCAAATCTTTTGTTAATGAGGCACTGGTTCTCAAGGGTTGGGACGCCCTCTGGCTCTAAAAAAAAAAAAAGGTATAAATACTCTGGAGGTGAGATTTTACTTTGGGACTTACTTTTTGGAAGAAGTTGTGTGCCAGATGAGAAGGAGCCCTCCCTCCTCCTTTGAAAACCCAGATATTGATGATTTCCTCTCTGGCAACTATGGTCAGCAGTTGGACCTGTCTGTTGATTTGTGATATATGTATTGCTTATATCAGACAGTTTGGAAGTGCTGTTGATTTCCTGAACTAAGTGAATCATATATGTGCTTGATTAAAGGAGATTGTTAACCCATCAAAAGTTGCCTTTCCTTTTAGAGGTACAGATCTAAGAACCTAGGATAGCAGGGCACCCCACCCCACCCCCGCCATGTATGTTAAAATGTTTACTGTTACAGACCCCCAGCTCCAGACATTTCCTTTCTCAGGCCATTTATCCCATTTCTTCATGGCTTTGCTAGATGACTGACCAGCTCTACTTTGATAATAAGTTGGTGGGTCCAGACTTAAGATATTATTAGTATAGGGATTTCTCACTGAGGTGTTCCCCTCTAATCCAAAGCTGATAGGCAATGAATCTGCAATATTTAGTCTTTGAGAGTTATCTAAGGCATTGAGGGTTGACCACACATGACCACACAGCTAGTGTGTATCAAGGAAAGGACTGGAAGCTAGGGTAGCTCTCTAACCATTAAGTTAGACTACCTCTCACACTCCTTCACATTTAACTGTTAATGAATAACAGTGGTTTAATCGGTTGTCCCCCCCTAGGGATATATTTGCGTTTTAATGAAGAATTCATGAAATACTTTCTCAAACCTGATGAATATATTTCTAATGATGGGAACTTTAGGCACTGGAGTAGGCCAGTAAGGAAGATATTTTTTGTCTTAGTGTGCCATTTCTTCAAATCAACCCATGATCTGAACCAAGAAAACCCCCTCTTCTCACTGTAAGGCTGGCTCAAGTTAGACCAGTTAAGTTTTGTAAACATTTCTAAATCAATTGATAAAATTGTTAATTTTTATTAATTAATTCACACTAAATTCCAAAGGGTTTGAGCTAAAAATTTTTGGTTTTCGATCATTTCAGTACTGTTCTAATCTTCATAACCCCATTTTTGGGTTTTCTTGGCAGAGATACCAGATTGGTTTGCCATTTCCTTCTCTAGCCTATTTTATAGATGAGGACACCGAGGCCAACAGGGCTAACTGACTTGCCCAGGGTCACACAGCTAGTAAGTGTCTTAAGACCAAATCTGAAGTTAGGAAGAGTCTTCCTGATTCCAGGCCTGGCAGTCTATTCACTGCACCACCTAGCTGCCCTAAAAATTACTTAATGGTGCCTTAAGCAGTTAAGAAGTTGCTCTATTATTATTTTACCTCTGTGACAACGCATGCACATGTTTGAGGCAGTATAGATTTGTTTCTACGGTGAATGATCATGAATATGCTCACAATAATTTTGGTGGTCGTGTAACAATTACATCAGTTTTCATTTTTAGATATAGAATAAAATGTTTTATAATTATAGAAAATAAATTTCAATTGAGATTCAGGTGCAAAATTTATCAGTATAATTATTGGAAGCACTTAGTAAATCTAACAGAATGTGATGAGAAGAATATTAAGTTAACCCAAAGATTCACAATATTTTGTTTTTGTTGAAATGAATTCTCAGAATAAGAGAAGTGTGTGTGTGTGTGTGTGTGTGTGTGTGTGTGTGTGTATGGAACCACTGCCCTGTGATAAGCTGCCTCTTCTTACCATCACTGGTATCAACATCTTTTATGAAGACTGAAGAATGCTATATGTATATGTATATATATATATATATATATATATATATATATATATATATATAAAGTATAAAAGTATGTATATAGTATATATATGGATATATATCCCTATATATGGATCCATATATATACCTACACATATATGAGTGTATGTGTGTGTATGTGTACTGCATAGTGTGTACATATTGGAATTTTTCTTACATTTTTGCATGGAATCTAGTTTTGCAGGAAATATACCGCTGAACTTGGGATTGATTAACACCATAGACGGTGGTCCATGTGAAGGTTCCGCCAATGATGATTGTCCAAAAGCTATGTCTTTGCAAAGGGTTTGGGTTGAAGCTAAATGGAAAACAAAAGGGGAGAATGTCAACCTGTCACACACAAAAAACAATGCTGCTGAAATATTTCATATTTGAGGTCAATGAAGTAAAAAGTCATTTTTTTTGACAATCAAGACACAAGAGGAGGAAGAGTGCCTGGTTTTTATGTAGATACTCCTGAATGTTAATGTTCCTCAGTTTTCCTCCTCCACAAAATGATGGTGTTGACTAAACCAATAGTGTCAAACTCCAATATAAATGTGAAGCCATTAATTTGCACATGAGGATCCATTCAGAGTAGAAATTGACTTAGTTTTAAAATATAATGTTGTTCCTGGTTTTCTTTATCCATTTTTAATGTTTTATTAATTTTATTTTTTATTTATAGAATAAAACAAGCATTTCCATAACAGTATCATAACAAGACTAATTGCACATGAAACGGGAAATCTATTATGTACAACTAGCTATTTCCTTTAAATATATGTAAATTATTTTAAAATGTATTTTTTAAAATATTTCCCAATTACATTTTAATCTGGGTCAGTCCCTACTAGGAAATGTTCACATGTTTGACATGCAGGTACTAAATAATCTCGGAAATTCCCTCCAAGTCAAGCATATTGTGATTCTGATCATGTATTTGCTATTTGGCTTTTTAAAAGACATTGCAGTACAGTATCAAAAAAACATTTTTAAAAACTTTTTAGTTCAACTGAAAATATTAAGAAATATTATTTCTCAGCTGTAAAAACCCTTTAAAATTACCCCTGTCTCTTCTTGGCAAAGTGACTGACCAATTGTCAAAGACAAAAGACCTTCCTTAAGGAAGGGGATTAAGGATGGAATTTAAACTCTGAACAAAGAATACCTCTTAACTTGTTAAGATCCTTGCCTTCCGCTGAAACTCTGAAGCAAATGAGCTGAGACCAGTCTAAGAAAACCAGTTTTCATTCAGAAAGAAAGGAAATAATTGGTTTTTGGGTGGAGACCTTTGCAGGGCAAGAATCCAAGAATGGAGCTGCAGGTAGATTTTTAGGAGAATGTAACTGTGCTATATTTGCTATTAACTATGTTTCTTTCTTTTTCTGTGTAACACAACATATTGAATGACTACTTCCACACTGTCCTTTCCCCAATCACTTTACAATCACAAAAAAACAAAAAATCTCAAAGGCCTTTGAATAGTTCCAAGTTCCACTGCTTTTTCTTTCCCAGTCTGAAAATGTGCAGTAGGAGTTTGGCAAATGTTAATTAACTAATACAGTTTTCTTTGGTCTGAGGTAAATAGCTATGCTAAAGGTTTTTGTAATAGTTTTAGCATCCCCTTTCTTTTCCTAAAAAATATGTGTGTGTGCTTAACCTTCGTTGCTGAAGAAGACCATGCCATCAAAGAAATGATGACATGACTTGCACTTGACTTTGTTTTGAGTGAGGGAGGCCTGTGCAGGTCACCAGCCTCACTTCTCCTCCAGAACCATCTGAATCCAATGACCAGATATTCATCAGAATGACTGGAGATGACCCAGGATGAGGCAATTGGGATTAAGTGACTTACCCAAGGTCACACAGCTAGAGAGTGTCAAGTGTCTGAAGCGAGATTTGAACTCAGGTCCTCCTGCACTAGTGCTCTATCCACTGCACCACCTAGCTGCCCCATATATCTATATATAATATGCATAAAAGCATGTGTGTGTGTGTGTATACATACACACACACACACATATATATATACACACACATATGTTTCTATGACATTAAGGGAAAATCTTTGCAGCTAAGACAACTAGGCACAAGGAAATTGCTTGACTTTGCAGGTTCTATGATGAGTCACTGGAGGAGTTGGCAGGCTATGTCTTTAAGCATCACCAGATTACTCTGTAAAATCTCTCAGGGGTGGGGCACCTGTGGCCTCGAGATCCCTGTTCTAGATTATTCACCCTATTTCTTCCCTTACATAAATAGATGAGAGGCATCATAATATAGTGGGTAGAAAGGGGACCTTGGAACCAAGAAGACTTGGATTCCAGTCCTGCCTCTGACACACATTCTGGCTATGTGAACCTGGGCAAGTCACTAAACCTCAGAGTGTTCTGGGTAACTTTCTAAGACTAAGTTGAGAAAAAGCTGCCAACCTGAGTTAGCAGAAGGAATGTCCTCCTCCAGGATTTCCCTATACTAATGAAATCTGGTCCCTATATAAATAATGGGGAGACTGGAGACTGCTGTGAAACTCAGAGTTACCCGATGCATGGAGAAGTCCTGGATGCCTGAGGCAACCAAGCAGCAGCCATCCCAGTGACCAGATATTCATCAGGATAACTGAAGATGACCCAGGATGGCCTGGGAGACCTTGGCCCCCTTCAGACACTCACTTAGGGTGAGATAACGCTCATTCATTGAATAGGCCTGTTTAAGAAGTAGCCAGGGGATGGCCCCTTTAATAAGGCAAAGAAAAAGAAAGACATCAGGCTGGGAGGGAGACAGCAACAATTACTATTGATAATCACTCTTAAGCCAAGAGGGTCCAGAAGAGAGCCCTTAGGCAGGGGCCTAGAGCAGTCTTTGGATTCAGATGGCTCTGGAGGAGAAGTGAGGCTAGTGACCTGCACAGCCCTCCCTCACTCAAAACAGGATCAAGTACAAGTCATGTCATCATTTCTCTGATGGCACGGTCTTCTTTGGCAACGAAGGATGAACACCACAATCTGTGAGTAGACACAGCTGCCTGAATGGGGCCCTAGCTATCTGGGTAACTCAGCTCCTTCTCTCCTGTCTGTCTCCCCCTCCCCTTCCTTCTCCTCTCCAAAAGAAGGTAAATTTGGATGGCCAAAAGATGCTCAGTTAACTTGGGCTTTACTGGTTAGATTCCTTTCCTTTCCTTTGCCTTCCCTTCCCAAAACCTTAAACCTACTGTACTCTGAAGCTCATACATTGGCTAACTCCCAATAAAATTACAGTTCCATATATATATATGTATATATGTACATAGAGATATCTATATGTATTGTATATATACATACACATACATACATATATAGTATGTGTATATGTCTATGGAGAGAGAGAGATTTGCTTGTACTCCGCACAACGTTTTGTTGATCTTGGGGGTGTGAGGGGCCTTGTCAGCCCTAATTACCAAATGGTTCTAACCTACGGCCTCAGTGATCGGTAATGATTGTGTTGCTTTATAACCCATCACTATGGAATGATCTGTGATGGTGTCTTTAGCATTTTAAGTGCATGTTATCACACACTACCCATTAACACTTAAAATGGAAGGAGTCTGGTATAATGGACAACCCATGGGTCTTGTACTCAGGAGAAACCTGGGTTAAAATCCTGCCTCAGATATTTACAAGCTGTGTGACCCTAGGAAAGTCACTTGACCTCTCACTGCTCTAAGGAACACTCTAAGACTGAGTTGAAGTGAAAATGCTGGCCTGTATCTGAATAGAGGTTCCTTACCAGTGAGTATCTTATGCCAATGAAAACACAGGCCCAGTCCCTCTCACTAGCTTTAATTTTTAAAGCTCTTTTAAATGTTACCTCCTAAAGGGAAGCAGCATGGCATACTGGGAAGTGGGTTGGGTTTAGAGTCCAAGGACCCAGATGCAAATCTCAGTCCTTCCACTTACTACCCATGAAATGTAAGTCATTTCACCTCTGAGACTCCAGTGGGTGTGGGGGTGAGTGGGTGGAAGTGAACAGGTAGACTAGATGGCCTCTAAGATGCCTTATAGCACTAAGTCAGTGATAGTCACAAGAGTTTTTCCTGTGAGGCAGCTTTTCGAACATACTTCCGTGCTCCCTCAATTTAGGAAAGGACCTTAGAAACTTTTCTCCACTGAGAAGTTCTCTTCCTTCTGGCTACACCGCTGACTTAGTTAAGCTGTGTGCAGCCATTCTAATGTTCTAGGGCCTGCCAGACTGTGTTCTATTAGCATGGTCTTTGAGAAGTCATATTTAAACACTGAGTTTTACTAGAGATTTTCTAAGTGCCACATTTTCCTTTGGGAAGTTAAGAAAAAACCAGTATTACTGCCTACCTCATATTGTGAAACTTGAGAAATTCCCCAAATAAAGCACTTTTTACTGTGATAAGTTCCTTCCATGTTTACTACTATTACCACCACTACTAATACTATACTAATTTGGCTTAGAATTAAGGTGGGCATATGGGCCTACCTTGTTATATTTTATAAAACTCAAGAAAATGTACAAATGAAAAGCAAATCAGAAATAACATTCTTTGTCCTACCTGGTCTTTACAAAGACTGCTTTGTAAACCTATGTGACCAACCTGATTTTATCCAAATTCTGATTCACATAGCTCCAGAAGACTACACGCGCACACACACACACACACACACACACACACACACACACACACGCACGCACACACGCACACACACACACGCACACATACAATCTGTGGAATTATTGGACACATATGTCCATCACCCACTGATGGTATGTCTTACACTCGAGTGGATAAACTGCAGCATACCTGTCTGTAACCTGTACTAGTTTATTCGTGACTAGAGAGGACCCTGCAAATTCTTGCAATAGTATACTAATTGTTATCCTGTAATATAGACCCCAAACTACTCTTAACATATTATTACTTTTTCCTTGTTCAAAATACCTATGTTACTTCAAAATCATCTTGAGGTAGAAGTATATGTGCAGGAACAGCTATGTTTCTATGCACTGTGCACAGTAGATAGAGCATAGGGGTCTGGATTCAGGGAGAATCAGTCTTCCTAAGTTCAAATCTGGCCTCAGCCTTACTAGCTAGGTGACCCTAAGCAAGTCAATTTACCCTATTTGCCTCAGTTTCCTTATCTGTCAAGTGAACTGGAGAAGGAAATTGCCAACCTCTCCAGTATCTCCACCAAGAAAACATCACAGAGAATCAGAAATGACTAAACAGGAAATATGAAGGGGCTGTGCTAGGTCATCTTTCTAAAATAGAAATGCTTGTTCTTGATGAAAAGACCAGAGCTAAAAAGAAAATTTGACTTTCAAACACAAGAATGAGAAGAAGCAAGGAAAAAGTAAACAGCAAGGAGAAGTCACAAGGGACTTACCAAAGTTGAACTGTTTACAGTCCTATATGGAAAGA